>RXID01022229.1:22500-99476 GCA_005019695.1 Trichopus zeylanicus subsp. travancoricus
GCAATAGTTTAGTAGTAACAGTAGTAGTACTTGTAGTATAAGCAACAATAACAACATTAGTAGTAGTAGTTGTTGTTGTGGTAGTAGAAGAAGTAGCAGCAGCAACAGTAGCAGTAGTAGTTGTTGTAGTAGAGGCAGGAGTTGCAACAACAGCAATAGTAGTTGTAGGAGAAGTAATAGGAGTAGTAGTTGTTATAGTAGCAATTGTAGTAGTATTAGTAGTAGTAGTATTAGCAACAACAGTCTTAGAGTAGTAATAGTAGTATTTGTAATAATTGCAGTAGTAGTAGTAGTATTAGCAACAGCAGCAACAACAGCAACAACAGTAGCCGCAATAGTAATAGTAGTAGGTGTTGTAGGAGTACGAGTTGGAGTAGTAGAAGGAGATGTAGTAGGAGTAGGAGTAGGATTAGGAGTTGGAGAAGTAGTAGATGGAGTTGTCGTCGCAGTAGTAGTACTAGTTGGAGTAGTAGTAGTTGTTGTCATAGTTGGAATATTAGTAGGTGTAGTTGTTGTAGTATTAGTTGTAGTTGTAGTAGCAGTAGTACTAGTCGCAATTGTAGTAGTAACAGCAGCAGTAGTAGCAGTAGTAGCTTTAATAGTTGTAGTAGTTGTTGTAGCTACAGTTATAGTGCTAGTAGCTGGAGTAGGAGTTGGAGTATTAGTATTAGTAGTAGTAGTAGTAGTAGTACGAGTAGTAGTAGTTGTAGTTGTAGTACTAGTAGTAGTTGTAGAAGTAGTAGCAGTAGTAGTAGGTGCCGTAGTTGTAGTAGTAGTAGTCCTATTAGTAATAGTGGTATTAGGAGGAGTAGTAGTAGTAGCAACAGGAGTAGTAGTTGTAGTAGTAGCAGTAGTAGTAATAGCAATGGCAGTTAAAATAATAGTTGTAGTAGTGTTAGTAGTAGTAGTAGTACTAGAATTACTAGTATTTGTTGTAGTAGTAGTAGCAGTAGTAGCTGCAGTAGTAGTATTTGTTGTGTTTGTAGTAGTAGTAGTAGTAGTAGTTTTAGTAGGAGTAGTAGTAGGAGTAGTAGTTGGAGTAGTAGGAGGAGTAGTAGGAGTAGTTATTAGTAGTAGTACGAGTGGTAGTAGTAATAGTAGGAGTAGTAGTATTAGTAGCAATAGAGGTACTAGCAGTGGTATCAGTAATAGTACAAGTAGTAATAGGAGGAGTAGTAGTAGTAGTACTAATAGTAGTAGCAGCAGTTGTAGTTGTAATAATAGTAGTTGCAATAATTGTAGCAGTAGTAGTGGTAGTAGTCGTGGTGGTGGTGGGAGTAGGTGTAGTAGTTGGTGTGGTACTAGCAATAGTAGTAGTAGCCGTAGTAATAGCAGCAATAGTAGTAGTTGTAGTAGCAGGAGGAGGAGTACCAATAGAAGTAGTAGTAGTAGTTGCGGAAATAGTAGAAGTAGTAGTTGGAGTAGTAGTGGTAGTAGTAGCAGTTGTACTAACAGCAGTAGTTGTAGTAGTTATCGTTGTAATAGTAGTAATAGGTGTAGTTGTTGTAGTCATAGTAGGAGTGGCGGCAATAGTAGCTGTGATAGTGGTTGTAGTAGTAATAATAGTAGTAGTAGAAGAAGTAGCAGTAATAGTTGTTGTAGTAGTAATAGTGGTTGCGAAAGTAGTAGTAGCATCAATATTAATAGTAGTAGTATCGGAGTAGTAATAGGAGTAGTAGTAGTCGTAGTAGCAGAGGTAGTTGCAATGGTAGTAGCAGCAGCAGCAATAGTAGTTGTCATAGTAATTGTAATAGTAACAGTAGTAGTTGTAGTAGTAGTGCTAGTTGTTCTAATAGTATTAGTAGTAGTAGTAGTAGTAACAGTAGTAGTTGTAACAGCACTAGTAGTAGTAATAGTAGTAGTAGTAGTAGTAGTAGTAGTAGTAGTAGTATTTGTAGTAGCAGTAACAGGTGTAGTAGTCGAAATATTTGGAGCAACAGTAGTAGTAGTAGTAGTAGTAGTACTTGTAGTAGTAGTTATAGTAGTAGAAGTTTTAGCCAGAGTAGGAGTTGGAGTAGTAGTAGTAGTAGCACTAGTAGTACTAGTAATAGTAGTAGTGTGGAAGCAGTTGTAGTACTAGCAATTGTAGCAGCAGCAGTAAAAGTTGGACGTGCAGTAGTAGCAGTGTAGTTGTAATAGTATTAGTAGTCATAGTAGTTGGAGTAGTAGTTATAGTGGTAGGAGGTGCAACAGCAACAATAATAGTTGCAGCAGCAGTAATAGTTTTTGTTGTTGTAGTTGTCGTAGTAGTAGGAGCAAAAGCAGCAACATCAGCAGTAGTTGTAGTAGAAGTAGTAGCAGAAGTAGTAGCAGAAGTAGCAATAGTAGTTTTAGTAGTAGCAGTAGTAGCAGTAGCAGTTGCAGGAGTAGTAGTAGTAATAGTTGTAGTAGTAGTTGTTGTTGTTGTTGTTGTTGTATAGCAATAGGAGTAGTAGTAGTATTACTAGCAGTAGTAGTCATAGTAGTAGGCCTAGAAGTAGCAATAGGATTTGTAGTAGGAGTAGTAGTGGCAGTAGTAGAAGTAGTAATCATATTAGTAGTAGTACTTGCAGTAGTAGTAGTTGGAGTACTTGTAGGAGTAGGAGTAGTAGTAGCAGCCATAGGAGTAGTAGTAGTAGTATTAGCAAGAGCAGTAGGAGAAGTAGCAATAGTTATTGTTGTTGTTGTTGTTGTTGTAGTAGTAGTAGGAGTAGGAGTAGTGGTAAGACTAGCAGTAGTTGGAGTAGTTGTAGTAGTAGCAGCAGTTGGATTTGGAGTAGGAGTGGTAGCAGTAGCAATAGTAGATGTAGAAGGTGTGACAGTAATAGAACTAGTAGGATTATGAGTTGGAGTAGAAGTAGTAGTATTAGTAGGAGTTGTAGTAGTAGTGTAAGTAGTAGTTGTAGCAGTAGTAGTAGTGGTAGTAGTAGTAGGAGTAGTTGTAGTAGTATTAGTTGTTGTTGTAGCAGTAGCAGTAGTAGTTGTACGAGTAGCAGTAGTACTAGTAGCAATTGTAGTGGCAATAGGAGTAGCAACAGTTATAATAGCAGTAATAGTTGTAGTAGCTGTTGTATTAGCAACAGTAGCGGTAGTAGTAGTTGTTGTTGCTATTGTAGTACTAGTAGTAGTAGTTATAGTAGCGGTACTAGTAGTAGTAGTAGTTGTAGTAGTAGCGGTACTAGTAGTAGTTATTGTAGTAGTAGTACTGGCAGTAGTAGTAATAGGTGTTGTAGTTGTAGTAGTAGTACTAGCAATAGTAGTAGTAGTAGTGGTGGTGGTGGTGGTAGTTGTAGCAGTAGCAGTAGAAGTAGTAGTAGTGATAGTTGGAGTAATAGTTGTTGTTGTAGTAGTAGTAATAGTAATAGTAGTATTTGTGGTAGTAGTAGTGCATTAGGAGCAGTAGTAGCAGCAAAAACAACAATAGCAGTATTTGTAGTATTAGCATTAGTTGTCATAGTAGTAGTCGCAGTTTTAGTTGTAGTAGTAGTAGTAGTAGTAGTAGTAACAACAACAACAGTAGTAGTAGTAGTAGTAGTAGTAGTTGGACTAGTGGCAGTAGTACTAATAGAAGTATTATTAGCCAGAATAGTAGTGGTAGTAGTGGTAGTAGTAGTAGTAGTAGTAGTAGCTGTTGCAATAATAATAGTAGTAGCGGCAGTAGTTGTAGCAGTAGTAGCGGTGGTAGCAGTAGTATCAATAGTAGTAATAGTAGTAGCAGTAGCAGTAGTAGGAGTTGTAGAAGTGGCAGCAGTAGCAGTAACTGTAGTAGCAACGACAATAGTAGTGGTAGTAGTAGTAGTAGCAATAGTAGTGGCTCTATTAGTAGCAGCATTAGTAGTAGTTGCTGTAGTAAAAGTAGTTGTTATAGTAGTACTAGTAGTAGTAATGGTAATATTAGCAACAATACTACTAGTAGTAGTAGTTATCGCTGTACTCGTAGCAGCAGTAGTGGCAATAGTATTTGTAGTTACTGTAGTAGCAGTTGCAGCCATAGTAGTAGTAGTCGTAGTGGAACTAGTAGTAGTATTATTAAAACAGCAGCAGCAGTAGTAGTGGCAACAGTAGCAGTAGCTGTAGAAGTAGTAGTAGGAGAACTTGTACGGGTAGTAGTAGTTGTAGCAATAGCAGAAACAGTAGTAGTAGTAGCAGTAGTTGTTGTTGTTGCAATAGTAGTAGTAGTAATAGTAGGGGGCGTAGCAGTAATAGCAGCAGCAGCAGTAGTTGTAGTAGTAGCTATAGCAGGAGTAATTATAGTAAGAGTAGTGGTAGTGGTAGGAGATGTAGCAGTAGCTGTGGAAGTACTAGTAGTAGTTGTTGTTGTAGTTGCAGCAAGAGTAATAGAAGTAGTAGTAGCAGTAGCCGTAGTAGCAGCAGTAGTAGGAGTAGTAGGGGTAGTAGGAGTAGTCGTAGTTGGAGTGTTAGTAATTGTAATAGGAGTAGTAGTAGCAGAAGTAGTCGTAGTAGGAGTAGTAGAAGCAGTAGTAGTAACAATAGTAGTAGTTGTTATTGTTATAGTAGCAGTAGTAGTTGCTGTTATTGTTGTTGTTGTTGTAGGAGTGGTAGAAGTAGTAGTAGCAACAGCAGTAGTAGTAGTAGGGTAGCAGTTGTAGAGGTAGTAGTATTAGTTGTAGTAGTAGTTGCAGTGGTAGTAATATTAGCGGAGTAATAGTAGCAATAATCGTAGTGGTAGTAGCAGGAGTAATAGTAGTAGTAGTAGTTGTACTAGTACTAGTAGTTGTTGCGGTAGCAATAGTTGTAATAGCAGTTATTGTTATTGTGGTTATTTTTATTGTAGTAGTGGTAGTAGCAGGAGTTGTAGTATTAGTAGTTGTAGTAGTAGTTACAGAAGGAGTAGCAGCATCAGTGATAGTAGTAGTAGTTGTAGTCGCAGTAGAAGCAGTAGTAGTAGTACTACTAGTAAATGCAGTAGTAGCACTAGTTGTTGGAGTAGTAGTAGTAGTAGTAGAAGTAGTAGCAGTTGTGGTAGAAGTAGTAGTAGCAGCCATAGAAGTAGTACCAGTAGCAAAAGTAGGGGCAGCAGTAGTAATAGCAATAGATGTAGTACCAATAGTACTAGTTGTTGTTGTTGTAGCAGCAGCTGGAGGAATAGTAGTAGTAGTAGTAGCAGCTGCAGTAGTCGTACAAGTAGTAATAGCAGTAGTAGCTGCAGTTGTAGTAGTAGTTGGAGTAGTAGTAGCAGCAGCAGCAACAACAGTAGTAGTAGTAGTTGTTGTTGTTGTTGCAGTACTAGTAATGTTAGTAGTACAGTAATAGTAGTTGTAGTAGTGGTTGTGATAGCCGCAGCTAGAGTGGTAGTAGTAGTTGTTGTTATTCTAGTAGTGGTAGTGTCAGTAATAGTAGCAGTAGTAGTAGTCGTAGCAGCAGTAGCAGATGTAATAGTAATTGTAGAAGCACTAGTAGTTCTAGTAGTAGTAGTATTACTAGCAGTATTACTAGTAGTAGCAGTACTAGCTATAGTAGTAGTTGCACTAGGGGTAATAGCAGTAGTAACAGTAGTAGCAGTAATAAGAATAGTAGCAGTAGAAATAGTAAGAGCCGTAGTAGTAGCAATAGTGGTGTTAATAGCAGTAGAAGCGGTAGTAGTAGTAGTAGTAGTAGTAGTAGCAGTAGTGCCAGTGTGGTGGCAATAGTATTAATAGTAACTGTAGCAGAAGTAGTAGCAGCAACAGTAGTAGTAGTAGTAGTATTAAAAGAAGCAGTAGTATTAGTGGCACTTGCAGCAATAGCTGTAGAAGTAGGAGTAGGAGAAGTTGTAGTAGTAGTAGTTGTTGTAGCAACAGTAGCAATAGTAGTAGTTGTTGTTATTATTGTCATAACAGCAGTAGTCATAGTAGAAATAGTAGGAGCAGCAGTAGTAGTAGCAGCAGTAGCAGTTGTAGTAGTAGCAGTAGATTCAGCAGCTATAGTAAGAGTAGTGGTAGTGGTAGGAGAAGTAGTAGTAGCCGGGCAAGTACTAGTTGTAGTAGTTGTTGTAGTAGTAGCAGCCATAATTGCAGTAGTAGCAACAGTACTCGTAGTAATTGCAATAGTAGGAGTAGTAGGGGATGTAGGAGTAGTCATAGTTGGAGTAATAGTAATTGTAGGAGTGGTAGCCATAGTTGCAGTAGTAGTAGTAGTACGAGCAGTACGAGTAGTAATTGTAATAGTAGTAGTAGTAGTAGTAGTAGTAGTAGTAGTAGTATTAGTAGTAGTAGTAGTAGTTGTTGTTGTTATAGTAGTAGTAGGGTAGCAATTGTAGCGGTAGTAGTAGTAGTAAAGGAGGAAGTAGTAGTAGTAGTAGTAGTAGTTGCAGTAGTAGTAATGTTAGCGGGAGTAATTGTGGTAGAATCGTAGTGGTAGTAGCAGGAGTAGTGCTTGTAGTACTAGTCGTTGTTGCAGTAGCAATAGTGGTAATAGTAGTTATTATTGTTGTTGTTATTGTTGTTGCAGCAGTAGTAGTAGCAAAAGTAGTAGTATTAGTAGTAATAGTAGTAGTAATAGTAGTAGTAGTTGCAGTAGGAGTAGCAGCAGCAGTAGTAGCAACATTATAGTAGTAGTAGTATTAGCAGCAGAAGTAGTAGCAGCAGTAGAAGCAGTAGTAGTAGTAGATGTAGTAGTAGTACTAGTCGTACTAATATTAGTAGCATTATTAGCAGTAGTAGTAGTTGTGGTAACAAAAGTAGTAGTAGCCATAGAAGTAGTACTAGTAGCAAAAGCAGGGGCAGTAGTTGTAGTAGCAATAGAAGTAGTAGTAGTAGAAGTAGTAGCAGTAGTAGTAGTTGTTGTTGTAGCGGAAGTAATAGGAGGAGAAGTTGTAGCAGTAGCAGCATTAGCAATAGTATCAGCAACGACAGTAGCAGTAGTTGGAGCAGCTGTATTAGTAGTACTAGGAGCAGTAGTAGTAGAAGTTATAGTCGTAGTTGCAGTAGTAGTTAGTTTTGTTGAAGTAGCAGTAGTAGTTGTAGTAGTTGTAGTAGTATTAGTAGTAGTATTAGTAGTAGTTGCAGTAGTATAGTAGTCGTAGTTGTAGCAGTAGTAGTAGGAATGAAGCTACTATTGCTACTGCTACAACTACTAAAACTACTACTATTACTACTAAAACTAGTATTCCAACTGCGACTGCTTATGCTGCTATTGCTACAGTTTCTACTTTTACTATTACTACAACTACTACAACTATTACTGCTACTACTACTCTTACTACTATAATTACTGCTACAACAACAACAATTGCACCTACAGCTACAGCAACTACTACTAATTCTATTGCTACAACTACTACTATAACGACTACCACTACTACAACAACAACAACTACTACTTCTATTACTATTACAACCACAACTACTGCTGCTACTGCTGGTGTCACGGCTACTACAACTATTACTACTACTAGTGCTATTACTAATACTACTACTACAACTACAACGACTACCAGTCTAACTCCCACTACTCCTACTACTAATACTACGACTAATATTACTACTCCTCCTCCACCTCCTCCTCCTCCTCCTACTACTACTACTGTTACTACTAAAACTACTACTAATTCTACTACTAGTACAACTGCTACTATTCTACTTCTACTACTTCTACTGCTACTACTATTAACACTTCTACTCCCACTCCAACTGCTACTCCTACTCCTACTCCTATTCTGACTACAACAAGACCAACTAATACTACTACTACTACTACAACTCCTACTCCAACTCCCAGTACTACTACTACCACCACCACCACCACTACTACTACTTCTATTACTATTACAACTGCAGCCACTACTCCAACACCTCCTACTACTACTATTGCTAGTAGTGGTACTACTACAACAACAACTACTACAACTACACCTTCTCTTTCTCCTACTACTACTACTACTACAACACCTACTCCTACTACTGCTAGTACCACTCATACTATTACTCAACTTCGACTACTGCTACTACTACTGCTACTGCTATTACTCCTACTGCTACTACTACTACAACTGCTACTACTGCTACACTTCAACAACTACTTCAAGTACTACTACTACTGCTACTACTATTGTTGTTGCTGCTGTTAGTACTAATGTTGCTACTACTACTGCTACTACTACTATTATTGTTGCTACTGTTACATCTACTACAACTTGGACTACTACTACTACTACTACTACTGCTACTTCTTCTACTACTGATACCACTTCTCCGACTACTACTACTACTGCAACTAGTCCTTCTACTTATTTTTCAACAACTACTACTACTCCTACTCCTACTACTACAACAATAACGACTACTAGACCTATGTTGTTGCTACTCCTATTGCTACTACTACTACTTCTACTGCCCCAACTGCTAATACTACTACTATAGCTACTTCTACGTCTACTGCTACTACTATTAGTACTATTGCCACCTGCACAACATCTGCGACTACTAATACAACTACTACTATACCACTACTACCACCACTACTACTCCTACTATGCTATGACTTGTACTAGTGCTACTATAACTACTGCAACTATCGCAACTATTACTCCTACAACTACTACTACTACTACACCTTCTACTACTCCCGCAACTACTCCCGTTGCTACTGCTCCTATGACTCCTACTCCACATACGACTCTTTCTACTATGACTACCACTACTACAACTATCGCTACGACTCCTACTGCTACTCCTACAAATACTACTACTGCTGCTGCTACTGCTACTACTACTACCACTCGTACTACTACTACTACTACTACTACTTCTACTCCTAATTCTATTACTACAACGACTTCTACTACTAATACTACTACTATTGCTACTACTACGACGACTGCCACAATAACTACTGCCATAACTATTACCACTAGTACAGCTACTACAATAACTAATACTGCTACTACTACTGTTGCTACAGCTACAACCACTTCTACTACCTGTGCTACTGCTACTTCTATAGCTACTTATACTACTACTATAACTACTGCTACTACTACTACTTCAGCTGTTGCTACTACAACTGCAACTACTACTACTACTGCTAATACTACTACTAATATTACTACTACTACACTACTACTACTACTACTACTACTCCTACTGCTACTATTACTACTACTGCTACTGCTACTATTACTACTACTATTACTAGTCCTACTACATTTCTGACAACTACTACTACTACGACTACTCATACTACTACAATAACTACTGCTACTCCTACTGCAACTCCTACTACGAGTTTTGCTACTACAACTATTAATGCTATAACAACTACTACTACTACAACTAATAATACTACTACTGCTACTGCTGCTGCAGCTACTTCTACAGCTACTACTACTGCTACTACTACAACTGCTACTACAATAACTGCTACTACTATACTACTACAACTACTGCTACTGCTGTCACTACTACACCTACTCCTACAACAACTCAAATTGCTGCTATTGCTAGTACCCAAACTTCTCCTCCTCCTCCTACTTCTACTACTACTACTCCTACTACTACTACCACCACTACTACTGCATTTATTGCTGCTGCTACTGCTACTACTACTAGTACTACTACTACTGCTACTTCTACTACTAGTTCTACTATTACTGCTACAACTACTATAGCAACCACCACTAATACTACTACTAATATTTCTCCTACTGCTACTACTTATGCTACTATTACTGCTACTATTACTATTACTATTACTACTACCACTACTACTACTGGTACTACACCTGCAAATACTACTACAGCTGCTACTACTACTACAACTACAAATGTTCTTGCTACTACAACTGCTGCTACTAGTACTACTTCTACTACTACTACTACTACTACAACAACTACAACAACAACAACTGCTGCTACTACTACTACTTCTACAACAACTACTACTACTACTACTATTACTACTACAACAACTACTACTGCTACTACTGCTGCTGTTGCTACTGCTTCTACTACTACAACAAATATTTCTAGAACAACAAGAACAACAACAACAGCAACCACCACTAATACAACTACTAATATTTCTCCTACTACTACTACTTCTGCTACTATTACTGCTACTATTACTATTACTATTACTACTACCACTACTACTACTAGTACTACACCTGCAAATACTACTACTGCTATTACTATTACTACAACTACAAATGTTCTTTCTACTACAACAGCTGCTACTGGTACTGCTTGTACTACTATAACAACAAGAACAACAACAACAACAAGAACAACAACAACAACAACTACTACTACTACTACTAATACTACTACAACAACTTTTGCTGCTGCTGCTGCTCCTGCTTCTACTACTACAACAAATATTGCTAGAACAACAATAAGAACAACAACAACAACTAATATTACTATTACTACAACTACTACTACAACTACTACTACTACTATTACAACTACTACTACTTCTTCTCCTACCACTATTACTGTTGCGACAACTATTTCAGCTACTGCTACTACTTCAACTACTACTACCACTTCTACTACTACTACTACTACTATTACTACTACTGCTGCTGCTACTACTTCTGCTACTACTACTATTACCACTACTACTACTACTACTACTACTACTTATACTACTACTACAACTGCTACTACGACTTCTCCCGCAAAATCTTTTAGTGCTACAGGTGCAACAACAACTACTACTGCTATAACTACTACTGCTACTACTGCTACTCCTACAAAATCTATTAGTGCTACTGCTGCTGCTACTACTCTGATTGTTGCTACTGCTACTACTGCTACTACTACTACTACTACTATTACTTTTACTACTACTACTGCTGCTGCAGCTACTACTACTACTGCTGCTACTACTACTACTACTACTACTACTACTACTACTACTAGTACTACTACTACTATAGCTACTACTATTACTACTACTACTACTACTACTAATATTGCTACTACTATTTCTACTACTAACACAATAAATTACTACCGCAACTTCTCCTACTACAACAATTATTGTAGCTACTACCACTACTGCTACTACTGCTACTATTGCTACGACTGTTACAATTGCCATGACTCCTAATACTACTACCACAACTACGTCTCCTACTACTACTACTACTACTAGTCCTGATACTACTACTGCCACGACTTCTGCTACTACTGCCACTACTACTACTACTCCTACAACAACAACTGCTATTGCGACTTTTGTTGCTACTGATTTTACTTCTACTTCTATCGCTACTACTGCTACTACTGCTAATATAGCTACTAATTCTATTACCAATACTTCTATTACTACAGCAACCGTTGCTATAGTAATGACTAATACTACTACTACTATAGCTACTATTGCAACTACTACTACTATGACTACTACTACTAGTACTATTACTACTACTACTACTTCCACTACTAGTACTACTACTGCTACCACTCCTACTACTACTACAACTACTGCTACTACGACTACGACTGCAACTACAACTACTACTCCTACTACTGCTACTACAACTGCTACTACTTCCACTATTACTTCTACTACTATTGGTACTACTGCTACTACCACTACGGCGGCTACAAATACTACTACCACTACTGCTGCTACTTCTGTTACTATTACTATTCCTACTACAACTGTAACTAGTACTACTACTTTCAGGACTACTACTACTACTACTACTACTACTACTACTTACTCTACTTCTACTACTGCTATAATTAATGCCACTGCTACTACCACAGCTACTACTACAATGACAACTACTACTACTGCTACTACTACAGCTACTACTACTGCTACTACTGCTACTACTATAGCTACAAAAGCTACTACTGCTATAACTACAACACTATTGCTACCAGTACTACTGCTACTACGACAAATACAACTATTGCTACTGCTAATACAACACTAATACTTCTACTTCTATTACTACTACAGTGACTACTATCACAGCTACCGCTATTACTGCTTCTTCTTCTCCTACTACTACTGCTACTACTACTTCTATTAATATTGCTACTGCTACCACTACTACCACTACTACTACTACTACAACTACCATTAGTATAACTACTACTACTACTCCGATTAATACTACTGCCAGTATTGCTACTATGGCTAATACTACTACTGCCACTACTACCGCTACTACTGCTGCTACTACTACTATTACTACTACTATTGCTAGTACTACTGCTGCTATTGCTACAACTACTACTAATTCTACGGCTACTACTAATATGACTACAAGCACTACTACTACAACTACTACTACACCTATTTCTGCTACTCCTACCACTACTACTACTTCAATTACTACTGCTACTCTTATAGCTACTACTACTACTGCTGCTACTTCTACTATTACAATTACTACTACTACTAATACTATTACTATTGCTACTACTGCTACTATTACTAATAATAATACTACTACTACTATTGCTATTGTTACTACTACTACTGCTACTACTAGTACTACGACTACTACTACTACTACTACTACTACAGCAACTAATGCTACTGCTTTTGCCGCTACTGCTGCTACCACTACTACCATTGCTATGATTTATACTACAACTACTGCAACTGCTAATGCTGCAACTACAACTACTACTATCGCTACTTTTGCTTCTACTGCTACTATAACTACAACTAATACTAATACTTTTGCTATAAGAACTCTGGCTGCTATTGCTACTACCGCGACAATTATTACTATTGCTACTACTGCTACCACTACTACCACTACTATTAGTTTTGTGACTAATACTACTACCATTACTACTAGTTCTGCTACAAATACTACTACTATAATTGCTATGACTATTACTACTACAACTACTATTACTACTGCTACAACTACTGCTACTACTGCTACAACGAAAGCTACTTCTGCTACAACTACCACTACTATTACCACAGCCACTACTACTGGTACAACTTCTGCTACTACTTTTGCTACTACAATTGCTACTATAGCTACTACTATTACTACTACAACTGTTTCCTCTAATACTACTACTACTACTGCTACTAATATCACTACCATGGCTACTATGGCTACTACTACTACAACAAGCACTACTAGTACTACTATTACTGCTGCTGCTACTGCTGCTACTATTACTACTACTACCACAACCTCCCCTACTATTGCTTGTGTTACTGCTGCTGCTACTAAAACTATTACTTCTACCGATACTACTGCCACTACTGCTGCTACTGCTACAAAAACCACTGTACCTATTTTTGCTAGTACTACCATTACTACTACTACTATTACAACCACTACTGTTACTACTGCGATTGCTGCTCCTACTACTAGTACAACTACTACTGCTACTATTGCAATAACTGCCACTTCAACTGCTACTCTTAAGACAATAACTACTTCGACTAGTAGTAGTAGTGCTCCTAGTACTACTACTACTACTACTACAACTATTCCTAAAAGAGCTACAACTATGACAACTATAACTACAAGTACTACTACAACTACTGCTAAAAGAGCCACTACTATTACTACTGCTGCTGCTACTACTGGTACTACTTCTACTTCTTCTTCTTCTTCTACTACTACTATTACTTCTACTATTGTTGCTGCTGCTGCTGCTGCTGCCACTACTACTGCAACTACCATTGCTACAACTGCAATTACAACCACTACTAGTGCTACTACATTTGCTACTACTATAGCAACTATTAGTACTGCTATTACTATTACTACTACTACCACTACGGCTACAAATACTACTACTACAACTACTACAATAACAACTACTGCTATGGCTTCTGCTGCAACTACTACTACTTCTCCTACTGCTACAACTACTGTTATTACTACTAATGCTACTACACTACTACAACTTCTACCATAACTACTACTACTACCACTGCTAGTTGAGCTACTACTATGACAACTACTATTCTACTACTACTATTACTACTAATACCACAACTACTACTGCTACTTCTACTACTGCTGCTACTACTACTACAACAACAATGACTACTACCACTACTATTCCTACGCCAACTACCACTAATGTTGTAGTTGCTTCGGCTACTACCATTACTTCTACTAGTACTACTGCTGCTGCTACTACACCTAGTTCTGCTAATACTATTACTTCTACTATCGAAACTACTACTATGATTGCTACTGCTACTACTGCTTCGGCTACTACTACTACTACCACTACTACTAATACTATTACTACTATCATAACTACTACTGCTACAACCATTACTACTACTACTACAGCTACTTCTCTTATCATAACAACTAATACTACATCGCCTACTACTGCAATGGATAAGACTACTTCTGCTGCTACTATTACAGCTACTACTACGACTACTGCTACTTCTACTGCAGCTCCCTCTACTACTGCTACTAGTACTACTGCTACTACTGCTACTATCACTACAACAACTACTACTACTTCTACTACTACTATTGTTGTTGTTGTTGCTGGTACTACAACTACAACTACTTAGTTACCACTACTACAACACGTACTACTACTTTTGTTGCTACTGCTACAACTGCTACTACTACAACCACTGCTACTATTGCCACTACTGCTACTTCTTCTACTACTACTACTGGTGCTTTTGCTAGTACTACCACTACTACTTCTACCACTACTACTACTTCTATGGCCACTATTGCTACTACTAATACTACTACTATTACTGCAACAACTACAACTGCTACAACTATTACTTCAACTACAACAATAATAACAACAACAACTGCTACAACTAGTATTATTACTACTACTTCTGCTACTACTACTACTGCTGCTATCAATACTACTACTACTACTCCTACCACTACTACTGCTATGATCGCAACTGCTGCTACTATGACAACTGCTACAAATACAACAACTGCTTCTACAACTGACACTGCTTTTGCTGATAGTACTACTACTAGCACTACTGCCGCTACTACTACTACTACTACTATTGTTACTACTACGGCTATTACTACTACTACTACTTTTCCTACTACTACTACCGCTACCACTACAACAACTACTTGTAATACTGCTACAACTAGTTCTATTGATTCTAATGCTACTTTTACAACTACAACTGCTACTGCGGCTACTACTACAATTACCACTGCTAATGCTACTACAGCTATTGTGCTATTGCTACTGCTAATACTACTACTACTATGACTACTACTACTACTAACAATACTACTAGTAATACTACTACCACCACCACCACTGCTACCATTACTACAATGACTACTGATACTACTACTACTACAGCAACTACGAGTACTACTACTACTACTACTACAACAACAACAACAACAAGTATAACTACCGCTAGTACAACTACTAATGCAACTACTCATACTTCTACTACTAGAACTATAGCAATAATATCAACAATAACAAAAACAACAACAACTCATACAATTACTTCCCCCCCCTACAATGACTACATAACTACTACTACTACTACTACAGCTACTACAACTTCTACTTCTGCAACTTTTGCTATTACTACTGCTACTACTACTTCTGCTGCTACTAATTCTATTACGACCGCTACTTCTACTAATACAACTATTGCTACTACTACTACTACTACAACTACTGTTACTACTACTACCACTACTCCTACTTCTACTATGATGACTACTACACCTACTACTACTTTGCTACTTCTGCTCCTATTGCTACTACTACAGCCACTGCTACTATTTTTACTACTGCTACTACTATTACTACTGCTGCTTCTACTAATACTACTACTACTACTACTGCTACTGCTGCTGCTTCTCCGACAACTATTGCTTCTACGACTAATACTGCCATTACTGTAACTACTATTACTACCACCACTGCTACTAGTATTACTTCAACTACAATAATACTAACAATAATAACTATAACTAGTATTGCTGCTAGTACAACTACTATGGCTACTGCTACTAATGCGACTACTACTTCTACACCTGCTACTACTACTACAACTACAACCACTACTTGCACAACTGCTGTTACTGCTACTACTACTGCTTCTACTACTACTGCTACTACTACTACAACTACTACTACCACTGCTACTACTAGTATTGCTACTACTATGGCTATTACTACTACTTCTACTACTTCCCCTCCAACTACAACCTCTACAACTACTACTACTGCAACTACTTTTGCTACTACTACTACTACTTCTATTAATTCCACTTCTACTTTTACTACAACTACTGTTACTATAGCAACTACTACTATTACCACTACTACTGCTACTACAACGACTGCTACTGCTGCTACTACTAATACTACTACTACTACTACAGCTACTACAACTATGACGAGTACTACTACTACTGCGACTATGACTACTACTACTAATCCCACTACTACTACTACTACCACCACCAAAACTACTATTACTACAACTTCTGTTGATACTGCTACTACTACTGTGATTTCTGCTACTACCGCTACTATGAATACTAGTACTACTACTACTACTACTTGTATTGCTGCTACTACTACTGCTACTGCTACTACTACTACTACTACTACTGCTGCTACTACTCCAGCTACTACTACTTCTACAACTACTACGACCACTACGGCTACTACTGCTGCTACTACAACTACTGCGAGTACTGCTACTGCTACAACTACAATAATAGCAATAATATCAACAACAACAACAATGACAACTACTACTACTATCGCTTCCCCTCCTACAACTACTACACAACAACTACTACTACTGCAACTACAACAACTACTACTGCTGTTGCTGCTGTTCCCACTGCAACTACTAATGCTACATCTGTTACTACTGCTACTCCTACTACTATTGCTACAACAATGACTATTACTACTACTACTACTACTAGTACTATTGTTGTTGCTGCTACAATTGCTACTACTGCTGCTGCTACTACTACTACTAGTACTAGTATTTCTCCTACTACTACTGCTATGGTTACCACTACCATGATTGCTACTACTACTACTGCTGTTGCTGCTGCTACTACTACTACTACTACTACTTCTGCTGCTGCTGCTACTACTACTACTTTTGCTACTACTACTATGACTACTACCATGGCTACTGTTACTGCAACAACATCTCCAACTATTACCACTACTGCTAGTACTATTGCTACTATTGCGGTTGCTACTACTAATACTACTAGTACTACTACTGCTACAACTACTATCGTTACAGTAACTATTACGGCTACTACTGCTGCTACTACTATTATGGTTGTTACTACTACGACTACAACTTCTCCAACTACAGCAACTTTTGCTGCTGCAACCACTACTGTTACTACACCTAATGCTGGTACTACTACCACCACGGCTGCTGCTACTACTGCAATGACAACTTTTGCTACAATTCCTACTACTACTGCTATTATTGCTACCATTACCACTACTACGGCTACTGCTGCAACGACTACTACTACTACTACTACTACTACTACTACTACTACTACTACTATAGCTACTAATACTACTAGCATGACTGCGGCTACTACTACTGCTACTGCTACTGCTACTATTCCAACTCCTACTACTACTGCTACTACTTTAGCAAGCTCTTCTAGTGGCATAGCTACTACTACTACTGCTACTTATACTACTGCTACTGTTACTATTATTGCTATTACTACTAATGCTACTTATCCTACTACTACTACTTCTACCACATCCTACTACTACCATTGCTACGACGACTACTACTACTACAACTACTTCTGCTATCGCTATTACTGCATCTATTCATTCCACTGCTAATTTTATTGCTACTACTGCTACCACCACCACCACTACTACTATTACCACTACCACTGCTCTACAGCTACTGTTGCTATTGCTACTATTGAAACTACAACTACTACTACAGCTACCAATGCTACTACAACTGCAACTACTACTACTGCTACTACTACTACTACTACTACTACTTCTTCTAGTCCCACTACTACTACTACCACCACCACCAATACTACTATTACTACAACTACTATTGATATTGCTACTACTGCTGTAACTAATAGTACTGCTACTACCACTACTACGAATACTACTACTACTGCTACTGGTACTACTTGTACTTCTACTACTATTACTACTGCCACTACTGCAACAACTGCTACTACTAGTACTACTACTCCCACTACCAGTACTAGTACTTCTTCTACTACTACTGCTACCACTACTTCTACTACTACTACTACTACTGCAACTACTACTCGTACTGCTGCTACTACAACTACAGCAATAATACCAATAATAACAATAACTATAACAACTATTACTTCCCCTCCAACAACTGCAACAACAACTAGAACAACAACAACAACTACTACAACTACTGCTACTACTGCCACTCCTACAAAAACTATTAGTGCTACTACTGCTACTACAACTCTGATTGTTGCTACTACTACTATTACTCCTACTACTACTGCTACTGCGGCTGCTGCTATTACTACTACTATTAATCCTGCTGCTGTGCTATGGCTGCTACAATTACTACTACTACTACCACCACCACCACCACAACCACTATTGTTTCTACTACTAACACAATAATTACTACTATAACTTCTCCTACTACTTCAATAATTACTGCTACTAGCACTACTGTTACTACTGCTACTATTGCTACTACTGCCATAATTGCCATTACTCCTAATACCACTACTACTACTGCTACTGCGGCTGCTGCTATTACTACTGCTACTACTACTTCTATTAATATTGCTACTAGTACTACTACAACTGCCACTACTATAACAACTATTACTACTCCTACTAATACTACTGCTAGTATTGCTACTACAGCTAATATTACTACTACTGCTACTGCTACTAATACTACTACTTTTGCTAGTACTACCACTACTACTACTGCTACTGCTGCAACTGCTACAACTACTACTAATTCTATGGATACTACTACTATGACTACAACAACAACTACTACAACTACTATAACTACTACTACACCAATTTATTCTACTCTTACCACTACTACTACTATAATTAGTACTGCTACTCTTACTGCTACTATGACTACTGCTACTAAAGCTGCTATGTCAGCTGTTACAACTACTGCTACTACTAATACTACTACTATTGCTACTACTGCTACTGCTACTACTCTTGCTACTATTACTAATCTTACTACTATTACTACTGCTACTACTGCTACTATTACTACTATGACTACTTCTACTACTGCTACTACTACAGCCACTATTGCTACTGCTTCTACCACTACTACTGCTATGACTACTACCATTGCCACTACTACTTCTACTACCACTATTAGAACTACTGCTGCTGCAACTATAGCTACTACTACTGCTACTACTGCTTTTACTGCTACTACAACTACAACTAATACTATTACTTTTGCTAAGAACTATGGCTGCTATTGTTACTACGTGACAACTGTTAGTTTTGATACTATCGCTACCATTACTACCACTACTATTGGTTTTGCGACTAATACAACTACCACTGCTATTAGTTCTACGACTAATGCTACTGCTATAATTGCTATGACTATTGCTACTAGAACTACTATTACTACAATGAAAGCTATTTCTGCTACAACAACCACTACTATTACCACAATCACTACTACTACTACTACTTCTGCTACTGCTTCTGCTACTACTACTGATACTATAGCTGCTTCTATTACTACTACTGCTATTACCACTAATACTACTACTACTACTAGTACTATCACTACCATGACTACTATGGCTACTACTACTACTATTATTACTACTACTGCTCCTCCTACTACTACTACAACAACAATGTCACCTACTATTGCTACTGTTACTGCTTCTACTACTAAAACTACTACTACTACCATTGCCACCGCCACTACTGCTGCTACTATTACAACTACCACTACACATATTTCTACTAGTACTACCATTCCTACCACTACTACTATGACTACTACTCCTGCCACTAGTACAACTACTACTTCTACTACTGCTACTACTGTAATAACTGCCATTTCAACTGCTAATCTTAATACAATAGCTGCTTCGACTAGTAGTAGTAGTGCTGCTACTACTACTGCTGCTGTTGCTGCTGCTGATAAAAGTGCTACTACTACGATTACTACAACTACCGCTACGTGAGCCACTACTATTACTACTAATACTGCTACTACTTCTACTGTACTACTACTACTACTACTACTACTACGACTACTACTGCTACTACCACTACAACTACTTCAATTACAGCCACTACTAGTGCTACTACAATTGCTACAACAATAGCTACTACTAGTACTACTATTACTATTACAACTACTACCAAAACGGCTACAAAAACTACTGCTTCTACAACTACTACAACTACTACTGATGTTGCTACTGCTGCAACTACTACTACTTATCTGACTACTACAACTACTATTATTATTACTACTACTGCTGCTACACTACTACAACTTCTACCATAACTACTACTACTTCTACCACTGCTATTTCTGCTACTACTACTACTATTATGAAAACTATAGCTACTATTACTACTTTGACTACTACTACTACTAGTAATACCATAACTACTACTGCTACTTCTACTACTATTACTACAACAACTACTATCACTATTGCTCCTACTCCTAGTACTACCAATGTTGCGGCCACTTTAACTACTACTATTACTTCTACTAGTACTACCACTACTACAGCTATAGCTACTTCAGCTAATATTATTACTACTACTACAGGAACTGCTGCTATAATTGCTACTACTACTACTACTTCGGCTAATACTACTACTACCACTACTACTACCACTACTATTATGATAACAACTACTACAACTATTACTATTACTACTACAACTACTTCTCTTATCATAACAACTAATACTATGTCACCTACTGCTCCAACGGATAAGACTATTTCTATAGCTACTATTATTGCTACTACTACTGCTAGTTCTGCAATGCCCCCTTCAACTACTGCTACTATTACTACTACTACTATTGCTACTATTACTACTGCAACTACTGCTACTTCTTCTACTACTACTGCTACTGCTACTGCTGCTTCTACTACAACCACTACTACAACACCTACTACTACTTCTGCTACAACTCCTACTACTACTACTGCTACCACTGCTACTATTGCTACTACTGCTACTTCCACTACTACTACTACTATTGCTTTTGCTAGTACTACCACTACTATGACTTCTACCACTACTACTAATTCTATGGCCACTACTGCTATTACTAATACTACTACTATTACTGCAACTACTACTACGACTACAACAACTACAACTGCTATAACTATTACTTCAACTACAACAACAATAACAACAACAACTACTACTACAACTAGTACTAGTACTACTACTACTATTGCTACCACTACTACTGCTACGACTGCAACTGCTACTACTATGACAACTACTACAAATGTGACCACTGCTTCTACAACTGCTACTGCTTCTACAGCTGCTGCTACTACTAGCACTACTACTGCTATTACTAGTAGTACTACTAGTACTACAACAACAACTACTATTACTACTACTACTACTACTACTACTACTACTACTACTACTACTACTCCTCCTATTACTACTACCACTATGACCACTACTTCTACGACAACTACTTGTGCTACTACTACAACAACATCTATTGATTCTATTGCTACTTTTACAGCTACAACTGCTACTACGACTACTATTATAATTACCACTGCTAATGCTACTGTAGCTACTGCGCTACTGCTACTACAGCTACTGCTAATACTACTACTACTATAGCTACAATTGCTACTACTACTATGACTACTACTACTACTAGTACAACTACTACTACCACCAGCACCACTGCTATTATTACTACAATGACTACTGATGCTGCTATTATTAGTAGCAGTGGTAGTTGTAGTTACAGTAGTAGCCGTAGTAGTAGGAGTATGGGAAGTAGTAGCAGTAGTGGTAGTAGTGGTAGTAGTAGTAGTAGCAGTAGTGGTAGTAGTGGTAGTAGTAGTGGTAGCAGTATTTGCAGCAATAGCAGTAGTAGAAGTAGTAGTAGTAATTTTTTTTGTTATAGTAGTAGTAGTTGTAGTGATTTTAGAATTGGTAATAGCAATAGTAATAGAAGTGTTAGTAGTAGTAGCAATATTGGCAGCAATGGTGATAGTAGAAGTTATAGCAGTAGTAGTAGTAGTAGTACTAATAGTAGTAGTAATGATAGTTATAGCAGTTATTGTAATAGTAGTAGCAGCAGCAGTAGTGGTTGTAGTAGTAATAGCTGTAGCACTTGTTGTAATAGCAATAGTAATAGCAGTCAAAGCAGTATTCTTTGCAGCAGTAGTAGCAGCAGCAGCAGTAGTAATTGTAATAGTAATAGCTATAGCAATAGTAGCAATAGTAGCAATCGTAGTAGAAATATTAGTAAAATGGTAGTAGTAGCTACATCAGTAGTAATAGCAGTAGTAGCAATAGTAGCATTAGTAGCATTAGTAGCAGTAATACTAGTAGTAGTTGTTATAATAGTAGTCATAGTAGTAATAGTAGTAGTAGTAGTAGAAGTAGTAGTAAGAGGTGTAGTTGTAGTAGTAGTAGTAGCCTTGGTAGCAATAATAGCTGGAGTAGTAGTAGTAGTCGTAGTAGCAGTAGCAGTAGTTGTAGCAGTACTAGTATTAGAAGTAGTGATAGCAGTACTAGCAGTAGTAGCAGTAGCAGTATTAGAAGTAGTTATAGTAGTAGTTGAAGTAATAGTGGTAATAGTAGTAGTAGTAGTAGTAGTAGTAGTAGTAGTAGTAGTAGTAGTAGTAGTAGTAGTAGTAGTAGTAGTAGTAGTAGAAGTAGAAGTAGTAGTAGCAGCAGTGGTAGTAGTAGCAGTAGTAGGAGTAGTGTTAGTAGCAATAGGAGTAGTTGTAGAAGTAGTAGAAGTAGTAGTACTACTAGTAGTCGTAATTGAAGTAGTAACTGCAGTAGTGGTAGGAGTTGTAGTAGTAGCAGTAACTATAATAATAGTAGAAGTAGTAGTATTAGAAATATTAGTAGCAGTAGAAGCGGTAGTGGTAGTAGTAGCTGCTGTAGCATTAGTAGAAGTAGTACTAGTATTAGTAGTAGTAGTAGTAGTAGTAGTAGTAGTAATAGTTTGGAAGTATAGTAGCTAATACAGGAAAGTAGGATCCTGTGTACAGTACATAGAGCTATAGCTACTCTAATAAGAAGTCAAAGCCTAGCAAGAGGACGAGCCTAGCCAAAGGATGAGCTACCAGCCTATGACAGCGACGTCTTTTGGAGTCTTCTGTAAAGGCTATGCCTTAGGATATAAAGGCTACGCCTTAGGATAAGATCTTTTGGAGTCTTTGTAAAGGCTACGCCTTCGGATATAAAGGCTACGCCTAGGACAAGACTTCCCTTGGAGTCTTATGTAAAGGCTATAGGCCTACTCTAGTATAGGTTACTATTATGCTGATGTAAGCGCTTAGCTCATACCACCAGCTGATGTGAGCGCTTACATCACCGTGCCCTCTATATAAGGGGCACGCCTCCATTGTAAATGATCATCGAAAAATATCCAAGTATCCAAGTATCGTGTGAATTTAGCAATAAGAATCCGAGAGTTTCTCCATATCTTCACCTTATTTCTTGTTGCTACTTTCTTTCTTGAAAAGAGCTTCCGAGACCTCGAACACTTCGGCGAGCATCACCGGTGTTAGGAAGGTCAAATTCATGGTATCAGAGCTAGCTAAAGATATGGCGGAGTAGAACCCCCAAGAGGTCAAGGTGCCAAGAGTGCGAGGTAAGGGTCGTACCTACCCAAATCCTAATCTTCACTACTGTGTTAAGATGTTGTGTTAAGAATTCATAAGTGCTATGTTTTCCTTTATGGTAATTTGCGGATTAGAATTAAGCATGGTTTTTACTGACTGGGTGAAGAGCTTTGTGTAAGGAAAAAGGATAGGTCCTAACTTGGCAGTGAAGGCGAGTGGCCGTGAGTAAGCCCAAGGGCACACCTGTATGATCCTGAAGCATTGCTTTAATCTAGTAAGGAATTGCCATGTTTAACCTAATACTGGAATTTATCCTTGGGAAATTGTGGTAACTGTGAACTTTTTAGCCCATATGTCTGAAGCATGGGAAAAATCCATTCAGGAGGGGTATGAACGTTCCCGAACCTCTAGCCTTGAGTATCTTGACCTTGCTTTAGTAACAAAAGTTTCCACCAATCAACTAGCTCATAACTTGTCTGTTATTTACGACAAAACCTGTATTGCATCAAGAGTTAACTTAAAGAACCTAAAACAACTCTTTGAACTGCATCAAGCTTGCACACAAGAGATCTCGAGGCTCGAGATTTCTCTGAGGACTTTAACAATTGCAGTCCTAGACAGCAGCCCCCTTTCAAAACAGGAGGCCCTAGAACTAGTACTTGAGGCGTTCAAGCGACAACCCCAGCAAAGAGAACCAGGCAACAGCCTTGAACGGCTGGACAAGCTTCTCCAACAGCACGAGAGGCGCACGCGAAGGCCTCAGGAGGCACGAGGCAAACTAAGGGTTTTTTGAGATCCTTATCAGATACTTGCTGAGGAGGTGCAAAAGCTTGAAGGCTGATGGCTTACTACCTGCCTACCCCACGAGACGACTACTACAATTGGTGTGATCAGGCCCTGCAAAGCTACCAACAAGCTTATGAGTACGAAGCTCCGGAGGAGGGGTACTTCACAAGAGGAGAAAATTACCCTCTAACCTCTTCTTATTACATGCCTTCTTACAACACCAACTATGTAGAGATCCCTTTTAATGCTCAGTATCTACAAAAACTTCAAGAAGCACAATGCAAAGAGACCGAAACCATCAACCGGCAGAAAGCCATTCTTGATAATGGCTGCGGCTCTATATCCTCTGACAAGTACAACGCCGACGCCAACTCCATCCCGTCGGATTCATCAACTGACCCACCTGAGCAGGAGGGAGCAGTTTATGTTCTGGGAGAACTAGAAGGAGGGTATCGCCCTCAGGTAACACTGCCTTACTTCCAAGGAAAATGTTCTCATTCTTGGCAACATAACGACTTTGTGTAGCCACGAGAAGAAAAGTGCGTGTGCTGCAAAATCCAAACAATGCAGCGGGCAAGGATTCATTGCCCCAAATGCAAGGTTACTGCCTATAACCTAAGTGGACCCTATTACTTTAAAACAGCGGTCCCAGTTAAACCAGCTCCACCAGAACCATTCCCTAACCAGAGGCTGATGCAAGAAAGGTGTGAAGGGGAAATTGAACGGCTGGAGAAGGAGGTGGGCTACTACAAAGAAAGAGTCAAGGCATTAGAGCTAGGCGCAAGCCTGCAAAAAGACTCTGAGATGCTTAAAGAAAAGGAAGCAGAAGCAAGCGAGGAACTGGAGTGCACCAGTATCCTACTACAGGAAAGTGTCTGCAAGACAACAGCTGAAGGAGAGGCTCAACCAAAGCCCGAACCAACTGGATTGGGAAACGAAGATAACGAGAAGGAGCCTGATGAGGAGGAACCAGCCAGCATTCCTTCTGAAAAGCATGAAGAAGAAGGTAACACTTGTCCCCCTCATAGTGCTACTATTGCAGCAGGCATCGAAGAGGAAGTACCGGAGAAGGAGTACCCTGTCCTGCAAAAACTAGCCGAAAGGCCATCTGAGAGGTTGTACACAAGTACATTAACCTCGGCAACATCTCCGAGCGGGCCATACATGCCCCCCACAGATGCTTCAATGGAACCAGGACCACAAGGTTACCCGCCAGCGGCCAACACGACTCCAGCAATATCTAGAACAACAACGGAGTCTGGGCAGCGGAACCAAGGAAGTTTCCAAAGAGGCTTCCTCAATAAAATATGGACCCTACCGTTCGCACAGCAGAACAAAGGAGCCCTCTTGAAAAAACCTGAACAGCTCGGGCAATTTGAGGAGACTTTTGCAAGAAGGGAAACCATCACGAGGAACCATGTTGCTGCGCAGGGATTCACTGATGCGCGAGACAAAATTGAATACATGGAATACCTCCTAGGGGATAACAGCTTCAAAATCCCCTACACTTACTACTTCAAAACGGAGTTAGGTGATGGCATCCAAATAAAAATTGGATGCAACTTTATTAAAGCCATGCAAGGAGGAGTTCACATTGTAACTGTTATCAGTACTACTCCTACAGCATCGGTGGCCCTCGCCGTAGAAGAGTTAGAGCTGGAGGAAGAAGAGAATATTGATATCCAGCAATCAGGGCTCAGCAGGGAGTCCTCCCTCCAAAAATTTCAACCAGTAACGCCAAGAAGATCCTGCTACCTCCCAAGAGATGAGGAGGCATCTAATGACAGAAAGAATGAAAAGAGGGTTGCTATCTTCGAGCAACTAAATGTTCCAGATAATTATGACTTAATATCTGTGCAGGAAGGAGAGGACCAGAGTAATACAATATGCAACATCTCAGAAGGGGAGGATCCTCAGAACCTCCACAACTCCCTCCGCCCACTCATACAAAATGAAGTCATAAATATTCTACAGGACCTCGAAGAAGGATACCAACGGGCAAAGCTCCATTACCCCAACAACAAGTACTTCTCCCCTGGCACAAGACGAGTACCCAGCAAAGCCCGTAGGAGAGGCGATCCTAACCTCCGGAAGGGGCCCAGAGGAGAAACTACACTACCTCGCATTCAGGCTAGATGGAGAAACCTACCATCTTCATGATGAGGTACTACTGGCGCCCGAATCGATATATGCCAATCCCTATGTAATTATCATCAAGGGGATTTTCCAAGACAAAGGCGGACAGGTGTCCCTCAAAGGACAATGGCTGTACCGCCCAAAAGAAGCACTCACAGAAGATGGGAGTCCAAGAGAATCCAGGGATACAAGGAAACTTTTCTATAGTTTCCATACTAAGGTAGTCCCTGCAGAAAGCGTCATGCACAACTGTGTGGTTCACTACATCCCGCAGGGTGAGCAAATACCAAGGCGTACAGAGTACCCGGGATTCATCATACAAGAGCTCTACGACCACACCAACAGACTTCTCAAGGACATAGCATGTGCAAACTATGATAAAGAATAGCGATCTGAGATAAAGCTGCTTATCCAGAAAACAAGGGAGCACCTGATAGGCTCCATACAATTCAGATGGCCAAAGGCATGCAACACAGAACCCATAGTCGGACGACGGTGGGCACCGACACCAACACAGCTGCGGATGCTCAACAGCCTTTTCCGTTAAAGTGATAGGCCCCCTAGAAAAAAGCAAACACAGGACCTGACTTGGATGCTACAACTACATGGACCAATCTCTGAAGACAACATCCATAAATGGTTCATCAACAAGAGAGTGCGAGTCAAGGAGAAGCAGGCCATCCCTACCACTGTCCCGTAGCAGACGGAGCGTGGTGGGAAGTATAGCTACCACTGACCCGTAGCAGGCGGAGCGTGGTGGGAAGTATAGTAGCTAATACAGGAAAGTAGGATCCTGTTGTACAGTACGTAGCAGCTATAGCTATGAAATAAGAAGTCAAAGCCTAGCAAGAGGACGAGCCTAGCCAAAGGACGAGCTACCAGCCTATGACAGCGACGTCTTTGGAGTCTTCTGTAAAGGCTATGCCTTAGGATATAAAGGCTACGCCTTAGGATAAGATCTCTTTTGGAGTCTTCTGTAAAGGCTACGCCTTAGGATATAAAGGCTACGCCTAGGACAAGACTTCCCTTGGAGTCTTATGTAAAGGCTATGGGCCTACTCTAGTATATGTTACTATTATGCTGATGTAAGCGCTTAGCTCATACCACCAGCTGATGTGAGCGCTTACATCACCGTGCCCTCTATATAAGGGGCACGCCTCCATTGTAAATGATCATCAAAAAATATCCAAGTATCCAAGTATCGTGTGAATTTAGCAATAAGAATCCGAGAGTTTCTCCATATCTTCTCCTTATTTCTTGTTGCTACTTTCTTTCTTGAAAAGAGCTTCCGAGACCTCGAACACTTCGGCGAGCATCGCCGGCGTTAGGAAGGTCGAATTTAGTAGCAGTAGCAGTAGTGGAAGTAGTTGTTGCAGTAGTAGTAGTAGGAGAACTAATAGTAGTTGTTGTGGTAGGGGAACTAATAGTAGTAATAGTAATAGTAGCAGTAGTAGAAGTAGTAGTTCTAGTTGTAGTAGTAGTGCTAGTAGTAGCAGCAGTAGTAATAGTAGTAGTAATAGTAGTAGTAATAGTAGTTGCATAGTAGTGTTAGTAGTAGAAGTAGAAGTAGCGGTAGATGAAGCAATAGTAGTAATAGTATTAGCGGCAATAGTAGTTGCAATAGTAGTAGCAGCAACAGCAGCAGTAGTTGTGGTGGAAGTGGAATTTGCAGCAGTAGTAGCAGTAGTTTTAGCAGTAATAGTAGTTGCGAAAGTAGCAGTGGTTGTAGTAGTAGTAGTTATAGTAGAAGCAATAGTAGTGTAGTAGCAATGGTTGCAGTAGTAGCAATAGTAATAGTAGGAGAAGTAGTCGTTGTATTAGTAATAGTAGTCCAAGTGGTAGTAATAGTAGTAATAGATGTAGTAGTAGTTGGAGTGGCAGTAGCAGTAGCAACAGTACCAGTGGTTGTAGCAATAGTAGTCTTAGTAGTGGTAGTAGTGATAGTAGCGATAGTCAAAGCTAAAGAAGCTATAGTATAGTAGTAGTAGTGGTAGTAGTAACAAAAGTATTGGTAGCAATTGCAGTTGTAGTAGTTGTAGTATTAGTAGTACTAGCAAGAGTAGTAGTTGTAGTAGTCATAGTAGAAACAAAACTTGCAGAAGTGGTCATAGTTGTTGTTGTTGTTGTAGTAGTAGTAGTTACAGTAGTAGAAGCAGCAGTAATGGTAGCAATAGTAATAGTTCTTGCAGTAGTAGCAGAAGTAAAAATATTAGTATTCACCGTAGTAGTAATAGTAGCAGTGGAAGTTGTAGTAGTAGTAGTAGAAGTAGCCGTTGCAGCAGTTGCAACAGTAGTGATAGTAGCATAAGTAATACTTTTAGTACTAGTAGCAGTAGAAGCAGCATTTGCAATAGAGGCTGTAGTAGTAGTAGCAGCAATAGTAGTAGTAGCAGTAGTAGTAGTGGCAGAAGAAGTAGTAGTTGTTGAAGTAGTATCAGTAGTAGCAGTGGTCGTAGGTGTAGTAGTAAATGTAACAGTAGTTGTAGTAGTTGTAGTGACAGGAGTAGTAGTAGCAGTAGTAATAGATGTAGTAGTAGATGTAGTAGTAGTAATAGGTGTAGTAGTAGTA
This sequence comes from Trichopus zeylanicus subsp. travancoricus, assembly GCA_005019695.1. Lineage (NCBI taxonomy): Eukaryota > Viridiplantae > Streptophyta > Magnoliopsida > Dioscoreales > Dioscoreaceae > Trichopus > Trichopus zeylanicus. Next base: position 51,765 of record RXID01022229.1, read on the forward strand.
GTAGTAGCTGTAATTATTATATCAAAAGTATTAAAAGCTGTAGTAGTAGTGGTATCAGTAGAAGTATGAGAAGTGATAGTTCAAGCGGTAGTAGAAGTAGTAGAAGTAGCAGTAGTACTAGCAATAATATCAGTAGTTGAAGTATTAGTAGTAGTAGTAGTAAGAGCTATAGTAGCAGCAGTAGTAGTAGTAGAAGTAGTAGTTGTAGTTGTAGTAATAATTGTAGCAAAAGTGGTAGTAGTAGTTGTTGTAGTAGTTGTAGTGGTAGTAGCCTTTGTTGTAATAGCAGTAGTATTGGTAGTAGTAGTGGTAATAGTATCAATAGTAATAGAAGTAGTAGTCATTATAGTCGTAGCTATGGATGATGTAGGACTAGTTATAGTAGTAATAGTTGTAATTACTAGTACTAGTAGTAGTGGCAGTAGTAGTAGCAATAGAAGTAGTAGCAGTAGTACTAGCAGTAGTAGTAGTGGTAGTTGTAGGAGTAGTAGTAGTAAGAGTAGTAACAGCAGCAGTAGTAGTAGTAGTAATAGACGCAGTAGTTGTACTAGTAGTATTAGTAGCAGCAGCAGCAGTAGTAGTAGTGGTACTAGTAGCAGTAGCAATTGTAGTAGTAGTAGAAGTCGCAGTTGCACTCGTAGCCATAGTAGCTATCACTGCAATAGTCGTAGCAGTACTAGTAGCAGTAATAGTAGTAGCAGCAGCAGTAGTGGTGGGAGTAGTGGTGGTTGTAGAAGTAGTAGTTTTTGTTCTTGTTGTCATAATAGTAGTAGTAATCATAGTAGTTGTAGTAGTAATAGTACTTCGAGTAGTGTTGGTAGCAGTAGTGATAGTACAGTAGCAGCAATAGCAGTAGTAATTGTAATAGTTGGATTAGTAGTAGAAGTATTAGCGGTAGTGATGGCAGCAGTAGTAGTAGCAGAGTAGTAGTCATATTAATAGCAAAAGTAGTAGTAGTTGTACTTGTATTTGTAGTGGTAATAGTAGTAGTAGTAGAAGTAGTAGTAGTAGTAGTAGTAGTTGTAGTATTGCTATTATAGGAGTAGTCAGAGAAGTAGCAATAGTAGCACTAGTTGTCATTTTAGTAGTAGTTGTTATTGTTTTTGTTATAGTAGTAGTAATAGTAGTACTAGTAGTACTAGTAGTAGTAATAGTAGTAAAAGTAATAACAACTGTAGCAGCAGTAGCCATTGTAGCAGTTGTAGTGGTAGTAGCAGTAGTAGTCATAATAGCTGTAGTAGTACTAGTAGCAGTCATCGCTGTACTTGCAATAGTTGTAGTAGTAGTAGTAGCCGTAACAATGTTAGAAGTATTAGTACTGCTAGGAGTATTAGTACTAAATGTATTAGTAGTAATATTAGTAGTAGCAGTAGTTGTGGTTGTAGCAATAGTATTAGTCCGAGTAGTAGTAGTAATAGCAGCACAAGTTATAGAGAAGTAATTATAGTAGGAAAAGTAGTTATAGTAGCAGTAGTCATTGCAGTAGTAGTAGTGGTATTAGTAATAGCAGCAGCAGAAGAAGTATTACTAGCAGTTCAAGTAGTAGTTGTTGTAGTAATTATTATAGTAGAGGTAGTAGCAGCGATAGTAGCATTATTTGCAGTAGTTGTAGCAACAACAGCAGTAGTAGTTGCAGTAGTAGCAGTAATAGTATGAGTACTAGTTGTAGTAGCAGTTTTAGTAGTAGTAGCAGTATTAGCTGTTGTTGTTGTAGTAGTAGTATCGGTAGCTATAGTAGTAGTAGTGGCAGCAGTAGTAGTTGTAGTAGTAGTAGCAACATTAGTAGTAATGGTAGTCGCAGTAGTGGTAGAAGTAGTACGAGTAGTGGTAGCAATTGTAGCTGTAGCAATACTAGTATTAGTAGTTGTAGTGGTCATAGTAGAGGCAAAATGAGTAGAAGCGATCGTAGTAGTAGTAATAATAGTAGTAGCAGCAACAACAACAACAGTAGTAGTGATAGTAATAGTTATTGCAGTAGTAGCAATAGTAGAAGTATTAGTTTTAGTAGTAGAAGTTGTAGTAGCAGTGTAAGCTATAGTAGCAGTTGTAGCAGTTTCGGCAGTAGCGGTAGTAGCACTAGTTGTACTAGTAGGAGTACTAGCAGTAGTAGTTGTAGCAGAAGAAGTAGTAGTAGTAGTAGTACTCGTAGTAGTAGTAGCAGCAGCAGTAGTATTAGTAGTAGCAGGAGTAGTAGTAGCTGGAGTAATGAAGTAGTAGTTGACGTAGTGGTAGTAATAGGTGTATTACTAGTAGCAGAAGGTGTAATTATTGTAGTAGTAGTAGTAGAAGCACTAGTAGTAGTAGTATTAGAAGTAGTACAAGAAGGGGTAGTACTAGCAGTAGTTGTAGTATTAGTAGTAGTAGTAGTAGGAGCAGTAGCAGTAGAAGAAGCAATAGTGGAAGTAGTAGTAGTAGCAGCAACAACAACAGGAGTAGTAGTAGTAGTAGTAGCCGTAGTAGTAGGAGAAGTATTATTTGTAGTAGTGGTAGTTGTAGTAGTAGTCGTGGTAGTAGTAGTGGTAGTGGTAGCAGTAGTAGTACTAGTAGTAGCAATACTAGTTGTGGTAGTAATACCACAATAATTGGAGTAGTAGTAGTAGTAGAAGCAGCTGCACTCATATCTATAGTAGTAATCATGGCAACATTCATTGCAGTTGTAGTAGCATTAAGAGTAGCAGCAACTGCAATAGTGGTGGAAGTACTAGAGGTAGTAGAATTAGTAGTAGTAGTTATTGTTGTTGTAATAGTAGTAGTAGTAGTCATGTAGCTGTTGTAGTAATAGTACTTGGAGTAGTAATGGTAGTAGTAATAATAGTACAGTAGCAGCAATAGTAGTAGTAATTATAATAGTTGGAGTGGTAGTAGTAGTATTAGCAGTAGTAGTGGAAGCAACAGTAATAGAAGTAGTAGGAGTCATAGTAATAGCAGAAGTAGTAGTAGTAGTATTTGTATTTGTAGTAGTAATAGTTATAGTTGTAGAGGTTGTAGTAGTAGTAGTATTAGTAGTAGTTGTTGTTGTTGTAGCAGTATTACTATTAGTAGGAGTAGCAGTAGAAGTAGCAATAGTAGTTGTAGTTGTCATTTTAGTACCAGTAGCAGCAGCAGCAGTAGTAGTAGTTGTTGTTATAGCAGCAGTACCCGTCATATAAGTGGTAGTAGTAGTAGCAATAGTAGCCAGAATAGTAGTAGTAATAGTAGTAGCAGTCATAGTTGTGGTAGCAATAGCAACAGTAGTAGTTGTAACTGTAATAGTAGTAGAAGTATTAGTATGGCTAGTAGTACTAGTAGTAAGTATTAGTAGTAATAGTAGTATTAGCAGTAGTTGTGGTAACAGCAGTAGTTTTAGTCAAAGTAGGAAAAGTAGTTATAGTAGCAGTAATCATTGCAGTAGGAAAAGTAGTTATAGTAGCAGTAATCATTGCAGTAGTAGTTGTAGTATTAGTAAAAGTGGGAGCAGTTGTAGTAGCAGCAGCAGTAATAATAATAGGAAAAGTAGTTATAGTAGCAGTAATCATTGCAGTAGTAGTTGTAGTATTAGTAAAAGTGGGAGCAGTTGTAGTAGCAGCAGCAGTAGTAGTAGTAGCAATAGTGGTAGTAATCATTATAGTAGACGTTGCAGTAGTTGCGACAACAATAATAGTAGCAGTAGAAGTAGCAGCAGCAGTATCAGTAGTAGTAGTAGCAGTAGTAGTAGAGGTAGTCGTAGAAGTAGTGCTATGAGTAGTAGTAGTAGTAAGACTAGTAGCAGCAGTAGTAGTTGCAGTAGTTGTAGCAGTAGCAGCAGAAGTAGTTGTAGCAGTTGTAGCCATAGCAGTTATAGTATTGGTAGTAGCTGTTGTTATTTTAGCACGTGTAGTAGTAGTAGTAGTAGTTGATGTTGTAGCAGAAGTAGCAGAAGTAGCAACAGTAGTAGTAGTCATAGTAGTAGTAGTTGTTGTTGTTGTAGTAGTAGTTGTTGTAGTAGTAGTATTATTAGTAGTAGTCATAGTAGTAGGAGAAGTAGTTGGAGTAGCAGTAGTAGTAGTACTATTAGTAGCAGCAGTAGAAATACCATTAGTAGCAGCAGTAGTAGTAGTAGTAGCTATAGTAGCCATAGTGGTAGCAGCAGTAGCAATAGTTCTAGTAGTAGTAGTTCTATTCCTAGCAGTAGTTGTGGCAGTAGTTGCAGTAGCAGTAGAAGTAGTTGTAGGGAAGTAGTAGTAGTTGTTGTTGTTGTAGTTGTTGGAGAAGCAGTAGTAGTAGTCGTAGTAGAAGTAGTTGTAGAAGTAGGACTATTAGTAGTAGTAGTAGTAATTGTAGTAGTAGTAGCGCCAGTAGTGGTAGTAGTTGCAGTAGTACTAGTACTAGTAGTAGTAGTAGTAGTAGTAGCCGTAGCGGTAGTAGTAATAGCAGTAGTTGTTGTTGTTCTAGTTGCAGGGGTAGTAGTAGTTGTAATAGTAGAACTAATAGCAGTAGTAGCAACAGTAGTGGTTGTTGTAGTTGTACTAGTAATTGTATTAGTAGTAGAAGAAGTAGTAGTAGTAGTAGTTGTTGTTGCTATTGTTGTTATTATTCTAATAGTAGTAGCCGTAGTAGTAGTAGTAGCCATCGTAGTACTGGTAGCAGTAGTAGCCATTGTAGAAGTAGTAGGAGTTGTAGCAATCTTAGTAGTAGTTGTTGTTGTAGTTGGAGGAGGAGGAGTAGTAGTAGCAGCATTGGTAATCATAGTAGTGGTAGTAACAATCGTAGCAATAGTAGCAGCAGCTGTTGTAGTAGTCATAGAAGTGGTAGTAGTAGGAGAAGTAGTTGTAGCGGTTGTTGTTGTTGAAGTTGTAATAGAAATAGCAGTAGCAGCATTAGTTGTTGCAGAAGTGGTAGTAGTAGGAGAATTTGTAGTAGTAGAAGTAGGTGTAGCAGTAATAGTAGTAGTAGTAGTTGTTGTTGCGGTAGTAGCAGTGGTTGTAGCAGCTGTAGTAGTAGCCACAGTAGATATAGTAGTGGTAGTAGTAGTAGAAGTAGTAGTAGTAGTAGGAGCCAGAGTCAGAGTAGCTGCTGTAGTAGTAGCAGTAGTAGTAGTAGCAGCAATAGTAGTAGTAGTAGTAGAAGTTGTAGCAATAATAGTAAGCATAGTAGTAGTAGCAATAGTAGTGCTAGTAGAAGGAATGGTAATAGTAGCGCGCAGTAGCAACAATCGTTGTTGTTATAGTAGTGGCTGTAGTTGCAGTAATAGTTGTAGTAGTGGAATAGTAGTAATAACAGTAGTAGTGGTAGTAGTAGTAGGAGTCGTACTAGTAATAGAATAATAGTAGTAGTAGTAGTGGTAGTCACAGTAGGAGCATTTCTGGTAGCAGTAGCAGCAACTGTAGTAGCAGTTGCAATAGTAGTAAGATAAGTAATTGTAGCTATAGAACTAAGAGTAGAAGCAGTAGGAGTAGTAGTAGAAGTAGAAGTGATTGTTGTTGTTGTAGTAGAAGTTATGGTTGTAGTAGTTGTAGTAGTAGTAGTATTAGCTATAGTTGTAGTTGCAGCAGTAGCTACAGTAGTTGCATGAGTAGTAGTAGTAGTAGTAGCAGAAGTAGTTTTAGTTGTAGTAGTAGTAGTAGCAGTAGTAGTAGTGGTAATAGCAGCAGTAGTAGTAGTAGTTCTAGTACTAGTAGCAGTAGCAAAAGTAATAGCTACAGTAGGAGTAGTAATAGTAGTAGTAGCTGCAACACTAATAGTAGAAGCAGCAGTTGTAGTAGTAGTAGTAGTAGTAGTAGTAGTAGCACCGGCAGTCATAGTAGTCGTAGTCGCAGTAGATGCACTAGTAGCAGTAGTAGCGATCGTAGCACTAGTAGTAGTTGTAATAGTAGTAGTAGCAGCAATAGTCGTAGTTGTAGAAGTAGTAGTTGTAGTTAGAGAAGTAGAGTAGTTGTAGTAGCAATAGTTGTAGTAGTAGTAGTAGTAGTAGTAGAAGTAGTAGTAGTCTTAGTAGTAGCAGCCGTAGTAGTACCAGGGGAAGTTAAGTAGTAGCAGTAGCAGTTGTCAAAGTAGCGGTAGTAGCATTAGTAGCAGTGGTGTTGCTAGCAGTAGTAGTAGAAGTAGTCGTAGTAGTACTTGTGGTGGTGGTGGTGGTCGTAGTAGTAGTAGTAGTAGGAGCAGCAGCAGTAGTTGCAGTAGTAGTGTAGTACTAGTTTTTGTTGTTGTTGTTGTTGTAGTAGTAGTAGTAGCAGTCGCATTATAGTAGTGGTATTAGCAGCTGTTGTAGTAGTAGCAATAGTAGCATTAGTAGCAGTAGTAGCAGTAATAGTTGTTGTAGTAGTAGCAGTAGAAGTAGAAGCAGTAGTACTCCTAGTAGTAGTAGCTGTAGCAATAGTAATAGTAGTAGTAGAAGTAGTAGCAGAAGCAGTTATAATATTAGTCGCCGTAGGAGTAGTAGCAGTAGGTGTAGTAGTAGTAGTAGCAATAGTAGTTGTAGTAGTAACAGAAGTAGCAGCAGTGCTTGTAACCGTAGTTGTAGTCGCAACAACAGTCGTAGTAGTAGTAGTAGCGTAATAGTAGCAGTAGTAGCAATAGTAGTAGTACTAATAGTAGTAAAGGTAGTAGTGGTAGTAGTTGTTGTTGTAATAGTAGTAGTAGTCATAATAGTTGTAGTTGTTATAGTACTTGGAGTAGTAGTGGTAGTAGTAGTAATAGTACAGTAGCAGCAATAGTAATAGTAGTGGTAGTAGTAGTATCAGCAGCACTAGTAGTAGTAGTGGTAGCAACTGTTGTAGCAGCAATATTAGTCGCAGTAATTGTAGAAGTAGTTGTAATATTATTAGTATTTGTATTAGTAATAGTAGTAGTAGCAGCAGTAGTAGTAGTATCAGTTGTAGTAGTTGTAGTAGTAGTAGTAGTTATAGTATTACTATTAGTAAGAGTCGTAATAAAAGCAGCAATAGTAGCAAAAGTTGTCATTTTAGTAGTAGTTGTTGTTGTTGTTTTTGTTGTAGTGGGAGAAAAAATGGTGGTGGTAGTAGTAGTAGTACTTGTAGTTGTAGTAGTAGTAAAAGTAGTAGCTGTTGTAGCAGCCATTGTCATTGTAGTAGTAGTAGTAATAGTAGATGTAGTAGCCGTAGTAGCAGTCGTAGTCGTAGTAGCACTAGTTGTAGTAGTAGTAGCTGCCACAATAACAGTAAAAGCACTAGTACTGCTAGTAGTATTAGTAGTACTGTTAGTGGTAGTAATACTAGTAGTCGGAGTAGTTGTAGTAGCTAGAGTAGTATTAGTCGGAGTAGCTATAGTAATAGTTGCTGAAGTCATGCAGTAGTCATTATAGTTGGAAAAGTAGTTATAGTAGAAGTAGTCGTAGCAGTAGTAGTTGTTGTATTAGTAATAGCAGCGGCAGAAGTAGTATTAGTAGCAGTAGTAGTAGCAATTTTAGTAGTAGATGTAGTAGCAGCAATAGTAGCAGTAGTTTCTATAGTTATGGCAGCAACAGCAGTAATAGAAATAGTAGTAGTAATTGTAGCAGTAGCAGTTGTATTAGTAGTTGTAGTAACAGAAGTAATTGAAGAAGTTGTAAAATTAGTAGCAGCAGTAGTAATAGTAGTAGCAGTAGTAGTAGTTGTAGTAGCCATAGTAGTTGTAGTAGCAGTAGTAGTAGCAGTAGTTATTATAGCAGTAGAGGTAGGAGTAGTAGTGGCAACAGTAGTAATAATAGTAGTGGTACTACTAGGAAAAGTCGTAGTACGAGAAGGAGATGTAGTAGTAGCAGCAGTAGCAGCAATAGTAGTAGTAGTAGTAGTGGCTATTATAGCAATAGTAACAATAGTTGTAGTAGTAATAGTAGTAGCTGTAGTGGTCGTGATAGAAATTATAGTAGCAGCATTAGGAGGCCATGTAGTAGTAGTAGTTATTATTGTTATTCTTGTTGTTGTTGTTGGAGTAGTAGTAGTTGTTGTTGTTGTAGCAGTAGTGGCTGTAGAAGTAGCAGTAGTAGCAATAGTAGCATCAGTATTTGCAGTAGTAGTAGTTGCAGTAGATGTAGTAGCAATTAGATGTATTAGAAGTATACTACTAGCTATTGTAGCAGTAATAGCTGTAGCAATAGTAGCAGTTGTAGTATAAATAGTAGGAGTAGAAGTAGTATCAGTTATAGTAGTAATAGTAGTAGTAGTAGTAGTAGAAGTATTTGTAGCAGTTGTGGTTGCAGTAGCAGTAGTAGCATTGGTAGCAGTGATCGTCGTATTAGGAATGGTAGTATTAGCAGTAGCGATAGTAGTTGTGGTAGTAGCAGTAATAGTAGTAGTAGTATTTGGATTAGTAGTAGCTGTAGTAGTAGTAGTAGCCGTTGTAGCAGTAGAGACAATCATAGTAGTAGTCGTAGTTGTAGTTGCAAGAGTTGCAGCAGTATTAGTAGTAGCAACTGCAGTAGTGGTAATAGTAGTAGCAATTGTAGCTATTGTAGCCATAGTAGATGTTGTAGTTATCGTAGAAGTTGTGGCAGTAGCGGTAGTAGTAGTAGTAGTCGTAGAAGTAGAAGTAGTCATCATATTAGTAGTAATAGTAGCAGAAGTAGTAGTATTAGCAGTAATAGTAGCATTAGTTGTAGTAGTAGTGGTAGTAGCAGTCATACCAGTAGTAGCAGTAGCGGTAGTAGTAGTAGTAGAAGTAGTAGTAGTAGTAGTAGTAGAAGTAGTAGTAGCAGTTGTTGTAGCAGCATTACTAGTATCAGAAGTAGTAGTAGTAGGAGAATTTGTAGTAGTAGAAGTGGGAGTATTAGTAATAGAAGTAGTAGTAATATTAGTAGCAATATTTGCAATAGTAGCAGTCGTAGCAGTAATAGTAGTATTTATAATAGTGGTAGCAGTAGCTATTGTTGTAGTTCTAGTAGTAGTAAGAGCCATAATGGGAGTAGTCATAGCAGTAGTAGCAATAGGAGTGGTCCCAGTAATAGCAACAGGAGCATTAGTTGCAATCTCAAAAGTAATAAGTATACTAGTAGTAGCAGTAGTAGTTGTCGTTGTTATAATAGTAGTAGTAGTTGCAGTAATAGCAGTAGCAGTAGACCTGTAGTAAAAGTAGTAGTAGTGGTAGTAGTCAAAGGAGTAATACTAGTAGCTGAAAAATAGTAGTAGTAGTATCGGTAGTCACAGTAGGAGCATTTGTAGTAGTAGTAGAAGTTGTAGTAGTTGCAGTAGTAGTAGCTATAGTAGTTGTTGCAGTAGTAGTAAGAGAAGTAATAGTAGTTGTAGTAGTACTAGGAGTAGTAGTTGTAGTAATAGCAGATGTAGTAGCAGTAGTTGTTATTATTGTGGTTGTTATAGTAGTAGTAGTTATGGTTGTAATAGTTGAGGTAGTAGTAGTAGTAGTAGCTGCAATTGTAGTAGTAGTAGCAGTAGCTCCAGTAGTAGTAGTAGTAGTTGTTGTTGTTGTAGCAGAAGCAATAGTAGCTATAGTTGTAGTAGTAGTAGTAGCTGGTAATAGCAACAGTAGTAGCAGCAGCAGTAGTAGTAGGAGTAGTAGCAATAGCAGTAGTAGTATTAGTGGCATTTAGTGTACTAGATGAGTTGGAAGTACCAGTAGTAGCCATAGTGGTATAAACTTTAATAGTAGAAGTAGAAGGCATAATAGCATTAATACTAGTTTTAGTAGTAGTAGTAGTGGTGGTAGTGGTTGTTGTAGTTGTAATTATGGTAGTAGTAGTCGCAATAGCAGTAGTAGCAGCAGTATCGGTAGAAGCAGCAGCAGTAGTTGCAGTAGTAAAAGTTGTAGTTGTTGTTGTAGTTGTAGAAGTAGTAGTAGCAGTAGTAGTCATAGCCATAGTAGCAACTATAGTAGAAGTAGTAGTAGTAGTAATAGAAGTAGTAGTAGTAGTAGTAGTCGTAGTAGCAATAGCTGTAGTAGCAGTAGTACTAGTACTAGTAGTAGTTATGGTAGTAGTAGTAGTAGTGGTAACAGTAGTAGTCGTAATAGTCGTAGTAGTTGTTGTGGTAGTAGCAATCGTAGTAACCATTGTAGTCGTAGTAGCAGTTGTGGTAGTAGTAGCAGTAGTAGTAGAAATCATTGAAGTAGCAGTAGAAGTTATAGTCATTATGGTAGTAGCAGTAGTTTCTGTAGTGGTAGTAGTAGTAGTAATAATAATAGTTGTAGTAGTAGTAGTGGTAGTAGTAGTTGCAGTAGTAGTAGTAGTAATACTAGAAGTAGAAGTAGTAGTAGAAGTAGCAGTAGAAGTAGTAGTAGAAGTAGTAGTCGTAGTAGTAGTGGCAACAGTAGGAGTCTTAGCGAAACTAGCTATAGTAGTAGAAGAAGTAGTAGTAGCAGTAGTAGTACTATTAGTAATAGTAGTAGTAGCAGCAGCAATTGTAGTAGGAGTAGCAGGAGTAGTAGTATTAGCAGTAATAGTAGTAGTAGCAGTAGTATTATTAGTAGTTGTTGTTGTTGTAGTAGTGGTAGTAGTTATTGTTATAGTTGCGGTAGTATTTGTAGTAGTTTTAGTAGTAGGAGTAGGAGACGGAGTAGTAGTTATTGTTGTTGTTGTGGTAGTAGTAGTAGCAGTAACAGTAGCAGCAGTGGTATCGGTAGTAGTAGTAGTAGTAGTAGTAATAGTTGTTGTTGTTGTTGTAGCAGTAGTAGGAGTAGGAGCTGGAATATGGGTAGCATTAGTAGCCACAGTAGTAGCAGTTGTAGTAGTAGTAGTTGAAGCATTAGTGGTAGTAATAGCAGTTGTGGTAGTAGTAGAAGTAGTAGTAGTAGTAATAGTAGTAGCAGCAGTAGCAGTAGTAGCAGTAGTAGCAGAAGTAGCAGCTGTAGTAGTAGTGGTAGTAGTAGTAGTCGTAGCACCAGTAGTAGCAGTAGGAGTAGTGCAAGTAGTAGTAGTAGCGAAAGTAGCAGCAGCAGTAGCAGCAGTCGTAGTGGAAGCATCTATAGTAGTAGTAGTAGAAGTACTAGTAGTAGTAGTAGTAGTAGCAGTAGTAGCAGTATTTGAAGTAATAGCAGTAGTAGTAGAAGAAGTAGTAATAGTAGTATTAGTAGTAGTAGTAGCAGCCACAGCAGCCGCAACTGTCGCAAAAGTAGCAGTGGAAGTTGTAGTTATTATAGTAGTAATAGTTGTTGTTGTTGTAGTAGTAGTAGGAGTAGGAGTAGGCATAGGAGGAGTAGTAGTTGTGGTAGTAATAGTAGTAGTAGTGGTAGTGGTAGTAGTAGTAGCTGCAGTAGTTGCAGTCATAGCAGTAGTAGGAGTAGTAGTTGTTGTAGTGGTTGTAGTTATAGTAGTAGTAGTAGCAGCAGTAGCAGTAGTAGTTGTAGTAGTATTAGTAGCAACTGCACTAGTAGTAGTAGCAGTGGTAGAAGCAGTAGCAGCAGTAGTAGAAGTAGCAATAGTAGTAGAAGGGGAAGTAATAGGAGTAGTGCTAATAGTAGCAGCAGTAACAACAATAGTATTATTATTATTATTAGTAGTAGTAGTAGTTGGATTAGCAGCAGCAGCAGCAGCAGCAATAGTAACCGTAGTGGCAGTACTAGTAGTAGTAATAGCAATATTGTAGAAGTAGCAGTAGTTCCAGTACTAGTTGTAGTAGTAGTTATAGATGCAATAGCAGTAGCAGTAGTAGTTGTAGTAGTTGTGGTGGTAGTAGTAGTAGTAGTAGTAGAACTATTAGTAGTTGTAGTAGTAGCAACAACAGTTGTAACTATAGTTGTAGTAGTAGTAGTTGTTATAGCAGCAGGAATAGCAATAGTATTAGTTGTAGTAGTTATAGTTGTAGCAGTAGTAGTACTGGCGGTAGTTGTAGTAATAGTAGTAGCAGCAGAAGTAGTAGTACTAGTAGTAGCAGTAGTAGTAAAAGGAGTAGCAGTAGTAGTTGCAATAGTAGTAGTAGCTGCAGTTGTAGTAGTAGTTGTAGTAGTTGTAGTAACAGTATTGGTAGTAGTCATAGTAGCAGCAGCAATAGTAGTAGTAGTAGTCGCAGCGGTACTAGTAGTTGTAGTATTAGTCGTAGGAGTAGAATTTGTTGTAGTAGAAGTAATAGGAGTAGTAGCAATAGTAGAAGTAGTGATAGCGATAATAGTTATTATAGTATTAACTTCCGAAGCTGTATTAGCAGCAATAATAGTAGTAGCAGTAGTCATGGTAGTACTAATAGTAGCATTAAATGCAATAGTAGCAATAGTAGTAGAAGTAGTTATGCAAGTAAATGTAGTAGTAGTAGTAGAAATATTAGCAGTTGTAGGAGTAGCAGTAATCATAGTAGTAGCAGTAATTGCGGTAGTAGTAGTAATAGTAGCAGCAGTAGTGGTAGTAGTAGTGTGTAGTTGTAGGCGGGGAAGTAGCAGCATCAACAGTAGTAGTTGTTGTTGTTGTTTTTGTTATTGTTGTTGTTATTGTCGCTATAGTTGTAGCAGTAGCAGTAGTAGCAGAAGTAGCCTTAGTTGTAGTAGTAGCAATAGCTGTTGTAGTAGTAGTAGCAGGAGTAGTTGTAGTGGAAGTAATAGTGGTAGTAGTGGCAGTAGTAGCATTAGCAGTAACAGTAGTAGTTGTTATTGTTGTATCAGTAGTAGCATTAGTAGTAGTTGTAGTAGTAGCCAGAGTAGTAGTATTAGTAGTAGAAGCAATAGCTATAGTAGTAGGAGTAGTAGTTATTGCAGTAGGTGTAGTAGTAGTAGTTGTTATTGTTGTAGAAGCAGTAGTAGGTGTAGTAGTAATAGTAGTTGTTCCAGTAGTAGTAGTTGCAGAAGTAGTATCTACAATAGTATTAGTCGGAGTAGTAATAGTAGCAGTTTCAGCAGTAGTACTAGTAGTAGTAGTAGAAGCAGTAGTGCTAGTGGTAGTTATAGCAGAAGTAGCAATAGCAGTAGTAGCAGCAGTAGTCGCAATAGTTGCTGTAATCGTAGTAATAGTAGTTGCAGTGGTTGCAGTAGTAGGGGTAGTAATAGTAGTAGTAGTACTTGATGTAATAGTACTAGTAGCAGCTGTAGTAGTAGCGGTTATTGTTATTATTATTGTAGCTGAAGTAATAGTAGTAGCAGTAGTAGTAGTAGCAATAGTTGCAGTAATAGTAGTAGTAGTAGTAGTAGAAGTTGTAGTAGTGGTAGTACTAGTAGAAGTAGTAGTAGTAGCAGTGGGAGTAGTAATAGTAGTGCAAGTTGCAGTAGCAGTAGTAGGAGGAGCTGTAGTAGTAGTAGCAGTAGCAATTGTAGTAGTAGAGGTAGTAGTAGTAGAAGTAGTAGTGTAGTAGTAGTAGTAGTAGTAGTAGTAGTAGTTGCCGTTGTTATTGTTGTTGTTGTTGTAGTTGTAGTAATAGGAGTAGAAGTGGTACTAGTAGTAGTTGTAGCTATTGTAGCATAGGTCGTAGTAGCTGTAATTGTAGCTGTACAAGAAGTTGTAGTAGTAGTAGCTGTAGCAACAGTGGTAGTACAAGTGCCAGCAGTGGCAATAGAAGTACTATTAGTGTTTGTAGCCGCAGTAGCCATAGCAGTAGCAGTAACAGTAGTAGTAGTAGCAACCGCAGTGGCTGTACTAGTAGTTGTAGCACTAGTAGTGTTATTAGATGTATTAGTAGTAGCAGTAGATGTAGTATTAGTGGTAGTTGTAGTAGTTCTCGTAGTAGTAGTAATAGTAGCAGTAGAAGTAGTAATAGTAGCAATAGTAGTTGAAGTAGTAGCTGTAGCTATTGCAGTAGTAGTAGGAGAAGTAGAAGTAGTAGCTGTAGCTGTTGCAGTAGTAGTAGGAGAAGTAGAAGAAGTACCAGTAGTAGTAATAATTGTAGTCCCAATTGTAGTAGTAGTAGTTATTGTTATTGTTTTCGTTGTTGTAGTTGTAGTAGTGGTAATAGGAGTAGCAGTAGTAGCAGAAGTTGCAGTAGTAGTAGAAGTAGTAGTAGTGTAGTAGTCGAAGTAGTAGTATTAGTAATAGTAGTTGTAGCAACAGTAATAGAAGAAGAAGAAGAAGAAGAAGAAGTAGTAGTAGTAGTAGTAGTAGAAGGAGCATGAGCAACAATAGTATCAGTAGTAGTAGTTATAGTAGCAGCAGTAGCAGTCATCGCAATGGTAGCAGTAGTAGTGTTGTTGTAGAAGTAGTAGCAGTAGTTGCGGTATTAACAGCAGCAGTAGTAATAGTAGGAGTGGAAGAAGCAGTAGCAATATGAATAGTTATAGCTATAGTTGTAGCAGTAGCAGTGGTACCGGTAGTACAAGTAGACGTAGTAGTAGTTGTTGTTGTAGCAGAAGAAGTAGTAGGAGTAGTTACTGTAATTGAAGCAATAGTAGTAGTAGCATTAGTAGTAGGAGGAGAAGAAGAAGTAGTAGTAGTAGTAGTAGCTGTGATAGTAGTAGTAGTAGTAGTAGCGATAGAAACAGTAGCAGTAGCACCAGCAGTTGTTGTAGAAGTTGTAATAGTAGTTGTAGTAGTAGACATAGTGATGGACGTAGTAGTAGTAGTAGTAGTAGTAGTAGTAGTAGTAGTAGTAGTAGTAGCAGTAGTAGTAGTAGTAGTAGTAGTAGTAGTAGTAGTAGTAATAGTAATAGTAGTAGTAGTAGTAGTAGTAGTAATAGTAGTAGTAGTAGCAGCAGCAGTAACAGTAGTTGTAGTTGTAGTAGTAGTAGTAGTAATAGTTGCAGGAGTAGTTGTAGCAGTAGTAGTTGTTGTAGTAGTAGTAGCAGCAGCAGCAGTAGCAATATTAGTTGTGGTAGTAGTTGTTATTATTGTAGTAATTGTAGTTGTCATAGCTGTGGCAATAGTAGTATTTGTACTAGCAGTAGTAGTTGTTATTGTAGTAGTTGTAGCATTATTGTACTAGCAGTAGTTGTGGCAGTAGTAACTGTTCCAGCCATTGTAGCAATAGTTGTAGTAGTATCATTAGAAGTAGTAGTTGCAGTGGTTGTTGCTGTAGTAGCAGATGTGGTAGTAGTAGTGTTTGCAGTTGTTGTTGCAACAGTCGCAGTATTAGTTGTAGTAGTTGTATTAGTTCTGGTAGCAGTAGTAGTAATAGTAGTAGTAGCAATTGTGGTAGCTGTAGTAGCAGTAGTAGTTCTGATAGTAGTGGTGGTAGTAGTAGTAGTAGTAGTAGTGGCACCTACAGTAGTAGTAGAAGAAGTAGTAGTAGTTGTGGTAGTACAAGTAGTTGTAGCAGTAGTAGTAGTAGTAGCAGTAATAGTAGCAGAAGTGGTAGTAGAAGTAGTAGTGGTGGTAGTGATAGTAGTAGTAGCAATGGTTGTAGTAGTGGTGGTAGTAGTAGTAATTGTAGTAGTAGTTGTAGTATTGTAGTAATAGTAGGAGCAATAGTAGTAGTTGCAATAGTCATACTAGAAGTGGTAGCTGTAGCAGTAGCAGTAGTAGTTGTAGTAGTAGTAGTAGTAGAAGTTGTAGCTGTACTAGTTGCAGCTACTGTAGTGGCAGTAGTTGTAGTAGTTGTAGCAGTAGTAGGAACAGCAGTAGCAGCAATTGCAGGAATAGTTATAGAAGTAGCAGTAGATGTAGTAGTACTAGTAGTAGTAGTAGTAGCTATAGTAGTAGTAGTGGTAGTGGTAGCAGAAGCAACAACAATAGAAGTAGTAGTAGTAGTAGTAGGAGGAGGAGTAATAATAGAAATAGGGCTATTAGCAATAGTAGTGGTAACAGGAGTAGCAGTAGTAGTAGGAGCATTTGTAGTAGCAGTAGCTGCAGTAGTAGTAGTAGTAGTAGTTCTAATTGTTTTAGTTGTAGTAGTAGTAGTAGTTGGAGTAGTAGTAGTAGTAATAGTAAGAATAGTTGTAGTTGTAGTAGTAGTTGTAGTAGTAGTTGTAGTAATAGTATTCGTAGTAGCAATAGGAGTAGCAGTAGTAGTCATAGCTGTAGCAGAAGCAATAGTGGTAGTTGTAGGAGGAGGATGAGGAGGTGCAGTAGGAACGGGAGTAGGAGTGGCAATAGTAGTAGGAGTTGCAGTCGTATTAGCACTAATAGTAGTAGTATTTGAAGTAGTAGTAGTAATAGTAGTTGTACCAGCAGTAGCTGAAGGAATAGTAGAAGTAGTAGTACTGGTAGTAGTAGGAGTAGTAGAAGCAGTAGTAGCAGTCATAACAGTAGCAGTAGCAGTAGTAGTAGTTGTATCACTTATTGTAACAGTTGCAGTAGTAATAGCAGCAGTAGTAATAATAGGAGTAGCAGAAGCTATAGATGTAGCAACAACAGTAGCATTTGTGGCAGCAGTAGCGGTGGTACCAGTTTTAGAAGTAGCAGTAGTAGTAGTGGCAGTAGTAGGAGAAGTAGTAGTAGAAGTAACTGTAATTCAAGTAGAACTAGCAGTAGCAGTAGTAGTTGTAATAGGAGAAGTAGTAGTAGTTGTTGTAGTTGGAGAAGTAGTAGTGGTAGTAGAAGTAGTGGTAGTGGTAGTAGTAATAGTAGTAGTTGTTGTTGTGGTACTAGTAGTAGTAGTTGTTGTTGTTGGTGTTGTTGTTGTTGTTATTGTTGTAGTTGTAGTCGTAGTAGTTGTAGTAGTAGCAATTGCACCAGCAGTTGTTGTAGAAGTTGTAGTAGTAGTTGTAGTAGTAGACATAGTGGTAGACGTAGTAGTAGTAGTAGTCATAATAGTAGCTGTAGTTATTGTTATAGCAGTACTCGTACTAGCGGTAGTGGTAGCAACAGTAGCAATATCAATAGTAGGAACCCTTGTAGTGGTATTAGTTATAGTAGTATTTGTAGTAGTTGTGGTTGTCAAAGCAGTGGTAGCAGTAGTACTTGTACTAGTAGCAGTAGTAGTATTAATAGCAGTAGCAGCAGTAGCTGTACTAGCAGTAGTTGTGGCAATAGTAGCAGTTCTAGCAGTTGCAGCAATAGTTGTAGTAGCAGCAGTAGAAGTAGCAATTGTAGCGTGTGTAGTAGTGCTAGTAGATGTGGCAGTAGTAGTTGTAGTAGTTGTGGTAGCAGTAGTAGCAATAATAGCAGTAGTAGTTGCACTATAAGTAGCAGTAGTGATAGTAGTAGAAGCAAAAGAAGCAGTAGCTGAAGTAGCTATAGTAGCGGTAGTAGTAGCGGTGCTAGTTGTAACGGTAGTAGTAGTAGTAGTAGCAACAGTAGCACCTGCATTAGTCATAGAAGAAGTAGTAGTTGTAGTAGTAGTACAAGCAGTAGTAGCAGTAGTTGTAGTAGCAACAGTAATAGTAGCAGAAGTAGTTGTAGAAGTAGTAGTAATTCTAGTAGTGGTAGTAATTATAGTAGTAGCAGCAGCAGTTCTAGTAGTGGTGGTAGTAGTATTAATAGTTATAGTTGCAATAATAGTCATAGTAGTCATAGTATTGTAGTAGTAGTAGTTGTAGTAGTAGTGGCAATAGTAGTAGTTGAAGTGGTTGTTGTAGAAGCGGTAGTAGTAGTAGTTGTTGTTGTTGTTGTAGTAGTAGTAGTAGTAGCAACTGCAACAGCAACAATAGTTGTAGTAGTAATAGCAGTAGTAGTAGAAGCAGCATCAATAGTAGCAGCAATAGCAGGAGTAGTTGTAGTAGTAGCAGTAGCAGTAGAAGAACAAGAAGTTGTGGTAGTAGTTGTAGCAGTAGTAGTGGTAGTGGTAGCGATAGCAATTGCAATAGCAATAGAAGAAGAAGTAGTAGTAGTAGTATTTATTAAAATAGGGGTATTGGCAGTAGCAGTAATAATAGTTGTAGCGGTAGTAGTAGCAGTGGTAGTGGGGGTTGTAGTATTAGTAGCAGCAGTAGTTGTAGTAGTGGTCGTAGTCATGGCAGAAGTAGTTGTTGAGTAGATATAGTAGTAGTAGGAGTAATAGGAATAGAAGTAGTAGTAGTATTTTTTGTTGTAATAGTAGTCTTAGTAGCAGTAGTAGTAGCAGTAGTAGTAGCAGTAGTAGTAGTAGTAGAAGCAGAAGTGTTAGTAGTAGTAGGAGGAGGAGGAGGATGAGGAGAAGCCATAGGAGTAGGAGTAGGAGTAGCAGTGGTAGTAGTAGTAGTAGCTGTAGTAGTAGGAGTAGAAGTAGCAGTAGGAGTTTGAGTAATAGTAGATGTATTAGCAGTAGGAGGTGTAGTAGGAGTTGTTGTTGTTGTTGTTGTTGTTGTAGTATTAGTAGTAGTAGTAGTAGTAGTAGTAGTAGTTGTTGTTGTTGTTGTTGTAGTAGTAGTAGTAGTCGTAGTTGTTGTTGTTGTTGTAGTTGTAGTAGTAGTAGTAGTAGTAGTAGTAGTCGTAGTAGTAGTAGTAGTAGTCGTAGTAGTAGTAGTAGTAGTAGTAGTAGTAGTAGTAGTAGTAGTAATAGTAGTAGTAGTAGTAGTAGTAGTAGTAGTAGTAGTAGTAGTAGGAGTAAGAGGAGTAAAGTAGTTGTAGCAGAAGTAGGAGTAGAGTAATAGAAGCAGTAGCGACAGAAGTAGTAGTAGTAGTAGTAGTAGTGGTAGTAGTAGCAGTAGTGGTAGCTGCAACAGAAACTACAGAAGCAGCAGTAGAAACAATAGTAGCAGTACTAACAGCAGTAGCAGTAGCAGCAATAGTAGCAGTAAGGGTCAGAGTAGTAGTAGCTATAGTAAGAGTCATACACTAGTAGTAGTAGTAGCAGGTTCAGGAGTAGGAGTAGAACTTGTAGTAGCAGTAGCAGTAGGAGTAATAGTAGTAATAGAAGTAGCAGTAGCATTAGTAGTGGTAGTAATTTTACTAGTAGCAAAAGTAACAGTAGTAGTAGTAGCATTAGTGGCAGTAGAAGAAATAGTACCAATGTAGCATAGCAGAAAGAGTAGTAGTAGTTGTAGTTGTAGTAGTAGTTGCGGTAGTTGTAGTAGTAGTAGGAGTAGGAGTTCGAGTAGGAGTAGAAGTACGAGTTGTAGTAGTAGTATTAGTAGTAGGAATAGGAATATGAGTGGTTGTAGGGGTAGTAGTAATAGTAGTAGTAGTAGTAGCAGTAGAAGTGGTTGTACTAGACATAATAGTAGTAGTAGTAGTAGCAGTATGAGTGGTTGTACTACTGCTATTATTGCCTCTGCTACTGCAACTACTACCACAACTGCTACTACTACGACCATTACTACCACCACTACTACTACTACTACTATTGCTAATACTACAAATACTACTACTACAACTATAACTACTACAACAAGAACTACTACTACTATGATTACTACAATTCCTACTCCTAGTCCTATGACTACTACTATTCCTACTCCTACGACTAGTACTATTGCTATTCAAACTCCTACTCCAGTGACTGCTACTACTACTACTACTCCAATTACTTCCCCTAATACTACTACTACTATTACTACTAATCCAACTCCAACTCATACTGCTCAGAATACCACTACTACTACTACTACTAATACTACTACTAATACTAATTTTAGTACTACTGCTACTGCTACTACTACAACAACTAATAATACAACAACCACTACTACTACTACTACAACTACTACTAATACTACTACAATTACTACAACGGCTACTAATTCTAATATTACTACAACTACTACTTCTACTATTACTACTACTACTATTACTATTGCTACTACTACTACAACTGCTATACTGACTATTATTGTTACTACTACTTCTCCTACTGCAACTACTACTCCTACTCATGAAGCTACTGCTATTGCTACTACCACTACTACTCCTATTAATACCACTACAACTACCACTACTACAACTACTACAACTACCATTGCAACATATACTACTACAACTATTACAACAACAACAACAACAACTACTACTACTGCTGCTACAACTACTACTTCTACTAATAGTACAACTGCTACTGCTACTACTACTACTACTACTTCTGCTACTAGTACTACTACTATGACTACTATTACTATTACAATTACTACTACTACTACTACTACTACTACTACTATTACTTCTAATACTACTTTTACGACTACAACTACTGCTACTATTGGTACTAGTATTAGTACTACTACTACAAATACGACACCTACTGCTACTTCTACTTCTTCTACTACTACAACTAGTACTCCTGCTACTACTACCACTACTCCTGCTGCGGCTATTGCTACTACTGCTAATCCTAACACTCCTGCTACTACTGCTACTACTACTACTATTGCTACTAATACTATTCTTTCTGCTACAACTTCTCGTACTACTACTACTAGGCCACTCATACTACTACTACTGCTGTTGCTGCTCCCATTGTTACTACTACAACTGCTGCTATTACTCTTATTAATACTACTATTACTACTGCTACTGCTACTGCTGCCACTGCTACTACTACTCCCGCTTCTACTACCAAAACCAATATTACTACTAGTACTACTGCAACTACTACTAGAACTACAACTTCTACTGCGGCCGCTACTCTACTAATACTACTACACCAACTACCACTGCTATTGCTGCTGCTGTTGCTACTACTACCGCTGCTACAATTGCTACTACTTCTACTTTTGCTGTTGCTACTTATGCTACTTCTAATAGTATTACTAACACTACTACTACTGCTTCTATTACTGCAGCTACTAGTACTACTACTACTGCTACTGCTTCTGTAGCTACTACTGCTACTACTATTGATACAATTAATGGTCCTCCAATGAATACTACTACTACTAGTACTGCAACTACTAGCACTACTACAATTGCTACTACTATGGCTGCAAATACTACTACTACAACTACAACAACTACTGCTACTGATGTTACTCTAGGGGCTATAACTACTACTGCTACTAAGCTTCTCCTACTATAACTACTACTGTAACTACTACTATTACTACAACCACTGCTACTGCTACTGCTACTACTACTTCAACTACTACTACCACTACCCTACTGTTGCTACTACTTCTACAACTACTACTACAACTACTAGCACCACAACTACTACTCCTACTACTACTGATCCTACTACTACTATTACTACTACTAATAATACAACAACAACTACTACTGCCACAATTGCAACTACTACTACTACCACTACTAATACTGTCATAATAGTAATAACAACTACTACTACTACTACCACAACTACTACAACTACTACACCAACTGCTGCTGCTACTCCTACTACTATTACTACTACTACTACAACTACAAAAACAGCAACAACTACTGCTGCTGCGACTACTACTACTGCTAATAATACTATTACTACTATTAATTCTACTACAACAACAACAACTACTACTGTTGCTACTAATATGACTAATACTATACCTAATTTGAATCCTACTACTTCTACAACTACTACTCCTATAACTACTTCTATTATAATGACTACAACTATTACTACTCCTACTCTTACGACTACTACTCCTACTACTACTACTACTACTATTCCTAATAGTACAACCACTACTACAAATACTACTCCTAATCCAACTCGTACTACTACTACTACTACTACTACTACTACTACTACTACTACTACTACTACTACTACTATTACTACTACTACTACTACTACGATTAATACTACTACTATTGCTACTACTACTAAAACCACTAAAACTATCTTTGCTACTACTGCTGCTACTGCTATTACTACTACTAGTACTACAATAATAACTAATACTACTACAACTACTACTACTAACACTACTACTATTACTGCAATAACTACCAATACAAATATTAATACACCTGCTACTCCTACTAGTACTACTACAACTACTACAGCTACTACTATTGTTACTACTACTTCTGCAACTGCTACTACTACTACTACAACTACTACTAGTCATAATAGCAGTAGTAGTAGTAGAAGAAGAAGTATTAGAAGTGGCAGTAGTAGTAGCTGCAGTAGTAGTAGCAACCATAGTAGTGGTACTAGTAGTAGTAGCAGTAGTAGCAGTAGTAGTAGCTGTAGTAGTACAAGTAGTAGTAGTAGCAAAAGTAGTAGCAGGAGTAGTGGCTGTAGCAGTAGTAGTAGCAGCAATAGTTGGAGCTCTATTAGGAGTAGAAGTAGAATTAGCAGTACAATAAGTGTAGTAGTTGTACTAGTAGTAGTAGTTGTTGTTGTAGTAGTAGTAGTAGTAATAATAGCAGTAGAACTAGAAGCAAAAGTAGCAATAGTTGCAGTTGTAGTAGTATTAGTAGTAGAAGTACCAGTAGTAATAGCAGTAGTGGTAGTAGTAGGAGAAGTAGTAGAAGTAACAGTAGTAGTGGCAGCAGTAGTAGTAGCAATAGTAGTAGGAATAGTAGTAGTAGTAGCAATAGTAGTAGCAGTTGTAGTACAAGTTGTAGTAGCATCAGTATCGATTGCAATAGTAGCTACAGTTGTATTAGGGGTAGAAGTAGTAGTGATAGTAGCAGCAGTAGTAGCTATAAAATTTATAGTAGTAGTAATAGTTGTAGTTGTAGTTGTTCTTGTAGTAGTAGTAGTAATAGTAGGAGTAGAGGTAGAAGCAGTAGTAGCAATAGTCACAGTCGTATAGTAGTCGTTGTTGTAGCGCTTGTCGGAGAAGTAGTAGAAGTAGTAGAAGTAGCAGCAGTAGTAGTAGCAGTAGTAGTAATAGTAGTAGCAGTAGTTGTTGCTATAGTAATGGAAGTAGTAGTAGTAGCAGCAGCAGTAGTACTAGTAGTAGTAGTAGTAGTAGCAATAGTAGTAGCAGAAGTAGTACAAGTAGTAGTAGTAGTATCAATAGTAGTAGCAGTTGTAGCTTTATTTGTATTAGGAGTAAAAGTAGTAGTAGAAATAGAAGTAATCATAGTAGTAGCAACAGTAGTAGTAGTCGTTGTAGTAGTAGTAGCAATAGTAGTTATAGAAATAGTAGAAGTAGTAGTAGTAGGAATAAAATTAGTAGTAGCAGTCATAGGAGTAGCATTAGTAGCAATAGTAGTAGTAGTAGTAGGAGAAGTAATAGTTATAGTAGTAGCAGCCATAGTTATAGTAGTATTATTAGTTGTAGTTGTAGTAATTATAGTAGTAATAGCAGCAGGAGCAGAAGTAGTAATAGTAGTAGTAATCATATTAGTAATCATAGCAACATAAGAAGTATCAGTAGAAGTAGTTGTAGGAGAAGTAATAGCAGCAGTAATAGTAGTAGTAGTTGTAGTAGTAGTTATAGTAGTTGTAGTAGTAGTAGTAGTCATAGTAGTAGTAGTTATAATAGTAGAAGTAGTCATAGTAGTAGTAGTTGTTATTGTAGTTGCAGTAGCAGTTGCAGTTTTGGTAGTAGTAGTAGTAATAGTAGTAGTAGAAGTAGCAGTCGTAGCAGTAGTAGTCATTGTAGTAGTATTGGTAGTAGAAGTATTAGTAGTAGAGTAGTACTAGTAGTAATACTAGTTGTAGTAGTAGTAGTAGTGGCAGAAGTAGTATTAGTCGGAGTAGCAGTAGTAGTAGTAGCAGCTGCAGCAGTCGCAGTAATAGCAGTAGTAGAAATCAGAGCAGCAGTAGTTGTAGTTGTAGTAGTAGCATTAGTATCAGTAGCATCTATAGTAGTAGTAGTTACAGCATCGATAGTAGCAGTTGTAGTAGTGGCATTAGTAGAAGTAGTAGAAGTAGTAGTAGCAGTAGTAGTGGTAGTAGTAGTAGTTGTTGTTGTAGTAGTAGTAGTAGCAGTAGTAGTTGTAGTAGAAGTAGAAGCTGAAGTAGTAGTAGTAGTGGTGGTGGTCATAGTAGTAGCAGTACTAGTAGTGGTAGTAGTGGTAGTATTAGTAGTAGTAATAGTTGTAGTGGTATTAGTAGAAGTATAAGGAGTAGTAGTATTTGTAGCAGCAACAACAACAATATTTGCAATAGTAGTAGTTGGAGAAGTAGTAGCAATAGTGACTGTAGTAGTAGGAGTAGGAGTACTAGCAAATGTAGTAGATATTGAATTAGCAGAATTAGTAGTAAAAATTGTAGTAGAAGTACTAGTAGGAGCAATACGATTAGTATTAGTAGCAGTAATGTTAGTCAAAGTAGTATCGTAGTGATGTATTAGCTGCAGTAGTATTTTTAGTAGCAAAAATAGTAGTAGTAGTAGTAGTAGTAGTAGCAGTAGTTTTTATAGGAGTAGTAGTAGAAGTAGCCGTTGTTGCAGTAGTTGTAGTAGTTGTAGTAGTAGTTGTTGTAGTAGTAGTAGAAAAAGAAGGGGTAGTAGTAGTAGTAGCAGTAATGGTAGCAGTAGAAGGAGAACTAGCAGTAGCAATGGTCGTCGTAGTAGTAGTACTAGCAATAATAGCAGCAGTAGTAATAGTCAGAGAAGTAGTAGAAGTAGCAGTAGTAGTCGTAGAAGTAGTAGTAGTATTAGTAGCCGTAATAATAGCAGCAGCAACAGTAGTAGTTGTAGTAGTAGTAGTAGTAGTAGTAGCAATAGTCGTACAAGTAGTTGCAGTAGCATTAGTAGTAGTTGCAGAAGTAGTAGTAAGAGTAGTAGCAATTGCACTTGTAGTAGCAGTAGTTGCCATAGTTGTATTAAGAGTAGAAGCAATATTAGTAGTAGAAATAATCATAGTAGTAGTAGAGGTCATAGTGGTAGTAGTAGCAATAGTAGTAATAGCAACAGTAGAAGTAGAAGCAATAGTAGAATAGTCACAGTAGTAGTAGTAGTAGTGGTAGTAGTGGTACCAGCAGTAATAGCAGTAGTAGTACTAGTAGGAAAAGTAGTAGCAATAGTGGCAGTAGTAGAAGTACTAGTAGGTGTAGTAGTAGTAGTAGTAGTAGTAGCAGTAGTAGCAGTAGCAACAGTAGCTGTAGTTGTATTTGGCACAGAAGTAATAGTAATTGTAGTAGCAGTAGTAGCTATAGTAGTTGTAGTAGTAGTTGCAGTAGTTGTAGTACTAGTAATAGTAGCAGTAGAGGTAGAAGCTGTAGTGGTTATAGTTGTAGTAGTAGTAGTAGTGGTAGTAGTAGTAGTCAAAGAAGCAGTCGAAGTAGTAGAAGCAGCAGTAGTAGTCCAACTCACATTCGTAGTAGTCGTCGTAGCAATAGTTATAGTAGCAGTAGTAGTATTAGTAGTAGTAGTAGTAGTAGTAGCAATAGTAGTACTAGTAGTAGTAGTAGTATCAGCAGTAGTGGCAGTTGTAGTAGCAACAGTAGTAGCAATATCACTAGTAGTAGCCGCAGTAGTTGTAGTTGTATTAGGAATAGAAGTAGTAGTAGCTATAGAAGTAATCATAGTACTAGTAGCAGTAGTAGTAGCAGTCATAGTTGTAGTGGTAGTAGAATTAGTAGTAGTAGATGTAGTAATAGTTAGTAGTAGCAGCCGCAAGAGTTGCATTAGTAGCGACTGTAGCAGTAGTAGAAGAAGTAATAGTAGTTGTTATTGTAGGGGAAATGGTAGTAGTAGCAATGACTGTAGTTATAGTGGTATTATTCATAGTAGTGGTAGTAGTAATAATAGTTGTAATAGCAAGAGTAGTAGTAGTAGTGCTTGTAGCAGTCACATTAGTAGTAGTCATTTTTGTAATAGTTGTCATATTAGTAGCAGTAGCAGTAGTGGTAGTACTAGTAGTAAAAGTAATAGTAGCAATCGATGTAGCAGTAGTAGCAGTAGAAGCAGTAGCTGAAGTTGTAGTAGCAGGAGCAGTCGTATTCATAGCAGTAGTGGTAGTAACAATAACGACAACATATGTAGTAGCAGTTGTAGTAGTAGCTACAGAAGCAACATCAACAACACTAGTAGTATTAGTAGGAGTAATAGTAGTGGTAGTAGTAGCCACAGTAGTAGTAGTAGTACTAGTACTAGCAACAATAATAGTAGTAGTAGTTAGTAGTCGTAGTAGTACTAGTAGTAGTAGCAGCAACAGCAGTAGTAGTTTGAGTAAGAATAGTAGATATAGCATTAGTTGTAGAAGTAGTAGCTATAGTAGTTACAAAAGTGGCAACAGTAGCAACAACAGTAGTAGTAGGAGCAAAAGTAGCAGCAGTAGTAGGGGAAGTAGTTGTAGTACTAGTAGCAATAGTTGTACGTGCAATAGTGTAATAGTAGCCGTAGTAGCAATTGTAGTAGCTGCAGTAGTAATAGCAGCAGAAGTAGAAGTAGTAGTGGTAGTTGTTGTGGTAGTATTAGCAATACTTGTAGCTACTACAGCAACAGTAGTGGTAGTAGTAGCAGTAGTAGTAGTAGAAGAAGTAGCAGTAGTAATAGTAGCAATAGTAGGAGTGGTAATAGTAGCAGTAGTAGTAGCAATAGTGGTAGTAGTAGTAGTGATAGCAGTAGGAGTGGCAGTACCAATAATAGTAGTAGTAGTAGCAGCAGTAATAGCAGCAATAGCAGTGGTAATAGAAGTAGTACTAGTCATATTAGTAGTAGTCTTAGCAGTAGCAGGAGTTGTAGTAGTAGTAGTAGTAGTAACAGAAGTAGTAGTAGTAGTCACAGTTGTAGCAGAAGTATTAGTCGCAGTTGCAAGAATCATTGTAGTAGCTATAGTAGTAGCAGTATAAAGATTAGTAGTTGTTGAGGTAGTAGTAGTAGATGTAGTAGGAGGAGGAGAAGACGAAGTAGTTGCAATAGTAGTAGTGGTAGTAGTAGTAGTAGAAGAAGAAGAAGTAGTAGTAGTAGTAGTAGTAATAGTAGTAGTAGTAGCAGTAGTAGCAGTAGTAGTAGCAGTAGTAGCAGTAGTAGTAGCAGTAGTAGTTGGAGTAGTAGTAGGAGGAGGAGGAGTAGTAGTAGTAGTAGTAGTAGTAGAACTAGTTTTAACAGTAGAGCTAGTATTAGCAACAGTAGTAGCAGTAGTAGTAGTTGTTGTAGCAATAGTAGTAGTAGTAAGATTAGAAGATATGGTAGTAATAGTAGTAGTAATAGTAGCCATTAAAGTGGCCATAGAAGTGGTAGCAGTAGTAAAAGTAGTAGCCAGAATTGCAATAGTAGTCACAGTTGTCGTAGCAGTAGTAGCAGTAATCGTAGTAGAAGTAGTAGCAGGAGTAGTAGTAATAGAAGGAGAAGTATCAACAATAGTAGTAGCTGTAGTAATAGAGGCAATTATAATACTAACTGTTGAAGTAGAAGTAATAACAGCAGTAGTATTAGTAGGAGTAGCAGTAGCTGTGGTAGAAGAAGTAGTAGCAGTAGTAATTGTAGTAATAGTAGTAGTAGTAGTAGTAGTAGTAGTATTAGTAGTAGCAGTAGCAGCAACACTAGTAGTAGAAGTAGTAGGTATAGTAATAGAAGTAGAAGTGTTAGTAGTTGAAGTAGTAGTGGTAGTTGTAGCATTTAGAATAGCAGTAATAGAAGTAGGAGTATCAACAAGAACAACAGTATTTGTAGCAGTTGTTGTAGTATTAGTGGTAGTGGCAGTAGTAGCAACAGTAGCAGTAGCAGTATTAGGAGTAGTAGCAGTAGTAGTGGTAGTCCTAATAGAAATAGTAGGAGAAGTAGTTGTAGTAGTAGAAGAAGAAGTAGCAGCAGCAGCAGTAGTAGTAGTGGTAGTCGTAGCAGAAGCAGTAGTATTTGTTGTAGCAGCAACAGCTATTGTAATAGTTGTTGTAGGAGTAGAACTAGTAGCTATACTTGTAGTTGTTGTAGTAGTGTAGTAGTAGAAGCAGTAGAAGTAGTAGAGGTAGTAGTAGTAGTAGTAGTAGTAGAAGTAGTAGCAGCAGCCGTAGTACTAGTAGTAGCAGCAGTAGTAGCAGCAGTAGCAGTTGTAGTATTAGCAATAGGAGGAGTAGTAGCAATATAAATAGTAGTAGTAGTCACAGGAGTAGTAGTACTATCTATAATAATAGTAGTAGTAGCAGCAATTATTGCAATAGTAGTAGTAGCGACAATAGTAGTAGTTGCAAAAGTACTACGAGTAGTAGTAATAGCAGCAGCAGCAGTAGCAGTAGCAGTTGTAGTATCACTAGTTGCTGTAGTAGTAGTTGTTGTAGCAATAGTAGTAGTAGTCAGATTAGTAGATATAGTAGTAATAGTAGTAGCAAAAGTGGTCGTTGAAGCGGTCGTAGCAGTGGTAGAAGTATTAGAAGTAGTAGTATTAGTAGTAGTACTAGTAGCAAAATTCATAGTAATTGCAGCAAAAGCAGTAGTTGGAGTAGTTGTAGAAGTAATCGGAGTAGTAGTAGTAATAGTAGTAGCGGTAGCGACAACAGTAATTGTAGTAGTAGTAGCAGAAGTACTGAAATTTGCATTCGCAATAATAGTTGAAGTAGCGATAGTAGTAGTAGTAGCAATAGTAGCAGCTTAGCAGTAGAAGAAGCAGTAGTAGTAAAAGTAGCAGCATAGTAGTAGTAGTAGTAATAGTAGTAGCAATAGTCGTAGTTATAGTAGAAGTGGTAGTACTACCAGTAGTAGCAATAATAGAAGTAGTAGTTGTAGCAGCAGCAGCAGCAGTAGCAACAGTAGCAGCAACAGTAGCAGTAGGAAGAATAGTAGTGGTAGTGGTAGTAGTAATAGTAGTAGTCCTAGTAGTAGTAGTAGTGGTAGGAGTAACAATTGTAGCAATAGTAGTAGTAGTAGGAGTAGGAGATGTAGCAATAGTAGAAGTTGTAGTCGTAGTAGTAGTAGAAGTAGTTTGTATTGGTGGTAGTGGTAGAAGTAGTTGTTGTTGTAGTAGTAGTGTAGTAGCTGTTGCAGTAGTAGTAGTGATCGAGGTATTAGCAGTAGCAGTAGTATTAGTTGTAGTAGTGGCTGTAGAAGTCGTAGTAGTAGTAGCATAAGTAGTGCTAGTACTAGTAGCTGTTGCAGTGGTATTAGTAGCAGTAGTCGTAGTGAAAATAGTAGTAGTAGTGGTTGTAGTGGTAGTAGTAGAAGAAGTAGTAGCGGCAGTAGTAGTAGTTGTAGTGGTGGTAATATTAGCAAGAGTAGTAGTAGTAGATGTATTAGTGGTAATAGTAGAAGTAGGGGGAGGAGGAGGTGGAGGAGGAGCAGAACTTGTAGTAGTAGTAGTAGTACCAGATGTAGTAGTAGAAGTAGTAGTAGTAGTAGTAGTTGTTGTTGTAGTAGCAGTTAAAGTAGTTGTATCAGTAGTTGCAGTAAGGGTAATAGCCGTAGCAGTGGTTATTGTTGTTGTACTAGTAGTAGTAGTAGTAGTGGTAGTAGTAGTAGCGGTAGTAGTAGAAGTAGTAGTAGCGATAGTTGGAGAAGCAACAGTAGTAGTAGAAGTAGTAGTAGCCGCAGTAGTAGTAGGAGTAGTAGTTGTTGTAGTAGTAGTAGTTATAGTAGTGGTAATAGTAAGATAAGTAGAAGGAATAGTAGTATTAGTAGTAGCAACATCAACAATACCTGCTACGGCAGAAGTAGTAGTAGTAACAGTCTCAGTAGTAGTAGTATTAGTAGCAACAGTTGTAGTGGTAGTAGTAGTAGCAACAGTAATAGAAGCAAAAGTAGTAGCCATAGTACTAGTAGTAGCAGTTGTAGTAGCAGTAGCAGCCGCAGTGGCTATAGTTGTTGCAGTAGAAGTTGTTGTAGAAGTAGCTATAATAGTTGTAGCAGCAGTAGTAGTAGTCGTAGCAGAATTAGCAGTAGTAGAATTATTATTAGTAATCGTAGCAGTAGTAGAAGTGATAGTAGTAGAAATAGGACTAGTAGTAGCAATAGTAGTAGTTGTAGCAGTAGTACTAGTAGCAGCAGCAACAGCAACAACAGCAGCAGTAGTAGTAATACAACTAGCAGTTCTAGTAGGAGTAGTAATAGTAATAGTTGTTGTAGTAGAAGTCATAGTAGTAGTAGTTGTTGTTGTTGTAGGATTAGTAATAGTAGTTATTGTTGTCCTAGTAGTAGTAGTAGTAGTGTTAGTAGGAGGAGGAGTAGTAGTAGTAGTAGTTGTTGTTGTTGTTGTAGTAGTAGTAATAGTAGCAGTAGGAGTAGTAGTTGTAGTTATAGTGGTAGTAGCTACAGTAGTAGTAGTAGTAGCAGTAGTCGTTGTAATACCTGTAGCAGTAGAAGTAGCAGTGGTAGTAGTAGAAGAAGTATTACTCAAAGTGGTAGCAGCAGTAGTAGCAACAGTTGTAGTATAGTCGGAACAGTAGTACTTGTAGTAGTAGTAGTAGCAGAAATAGCAGTAAAAGTCATAGTAGTAGTAGAAGTAGTAGCGGTAAAAGTCGTCGAAGCAGTAATTGTAGAAGTATTAGTCGAAGTAGCAGTAGTAGTAGCAGTAGTTATAGTAGTAGGAGTAGTAGTATTTGTAGTAGCGGTAGTAATAGTAGTAGAAACAGTTGTTGTTGCTTTAGTAGTAGTAGTAGTACCAGCAGTTGTACTAGTAGTAGCAGTAATCGAAGTTGCAGTAATAATAGTAGTAGTAGTAGCAGCAGAAGTAGTAGTAGTAGTAGTAGCAGTCGTTGTCGCAGTAGTAGTTGTGGTAGTAGTAGTAGTAGCAGCAACAATAGTAGCAGGGGTAGGAGTAGTAGTAATAATAGTTATAGTAGTAGTTGTGGAGGTGGTGGTGCTGGTGGTGGTGGTGGTGGTGGTGGTGGTGGTAGTAGTAGTAGGAGTAGCAAAAGAAATACTAGTAGTAGTATTATCAACAGGAGTAGTTGCAGCAGCAGCAGCAGTAGTAGTAGTAGTAGTATAGTAATTGCAGCAAAAGTAGTAGTTGCAGTAGTAGTAAAAGTAATTAGAGTAGTAGTTGTAACAGTGGTAGCGGTAGCAACAACAGCAATAGTAGTAGTAGTTGTAGAAGAAGTACTAGAAGTTGCATCAGCAGTAGTAGTTGAAGCAGCAGTAGTAGTAGTGGTAGAAATAGTAGTAGCTGTAGCAGTAGAAGTAGTAGTAGTAGTAAAAGTAGCAGCAATAGTAGTAGTAGTAGTAATAGTAGTAGCAGTACTCGTTGTAGTATTAGAAGTGGTAGTACTACCAGTAGTAGTAGTAGTATAAGCTGTAGTTGAAGTAGTTTTAGCTGTAGTAGTAGCAGATGTAGTAGTAGTAGTATCCGCAATAGTAGTAGTAGTCGTAGCAGTTGTAGAAGTTGCAGTGGTAGTAGTAATTCTAGATTAGCAGTAGTAGTAGTAGTAGTAGTAGTAGTAGTCGTAGTAGTAGTAGGAGCAGCAGCAGCAGCAGCAGTGGTAGCAGAAGTAGTAGTAGTAGTTGTAGGACTAGTAGGAGTAGTTGTAGTAGTAGCAGTTATAGTAGCAGTAGTACTAGTAGTGGTAGTTGTTGTTGTCATTGTTGTTATTGTAGAATTAGTGCAAGTCATAACAGTAGTAGTAGCAGTAGAAGTAATAGTAGTAGTAGTAGTAGTAGTAGTAGTAGTAGCAGCAGCAGCAGTTGTTATTGTAGTAGTAGTAGTAGTACTAGTAGTAGTAGTAGTAGTTGAAGTATTAGTAGTAGCAGTAGGAGTAGTAGTATAAGTAGCAACAGAGGTTGTATTAGCAGTCGCAGTAATAGTAGTAGTAGTAGTAGCAGTATTTTCAAGAATAGTAGCAGTAGTAGTTGTTGTTGTTGCACTAGTAGTTATAGCAATAGAAGTAGTAGTAGGAGTAGCTGTGGGATTAGGAGTCAGAGTAGTAGTAGTAGGAGGAGTTGCAGAAGTTGTAGTAGTAGTTGTTGTAATAGTAGTGATAGTAGCAGTCGTAGTAGCACAAGTAGTATTTGTAGTAGAAGTACTAGCAGTAGGAGAAGTAGTAGTCATAGTAGTAGCAAAAGTAGTGATAGTAAAAATCAGAGAGTAGTTGCAGTAGTAGTTGTAGTACTAGTAGTAGTAGTAGTCAGAGTAGTACTAGCAGTAGTATTTGTAGAACTAGTAGTAATAGCATAAAGGTAGCATGAGTAGTAGCAGGAGTAGTAGTTGTAGCAACAGGAGGAGGAGTAGTAGTAGTAGAGTAGTTATTGGTCGCCGTTAGTAGCGTGCTATCGTTAGTAGTTTGGTAAAGTAGTAGTAGTGGTCGTATTAGTATTAATGTAGTGTCGACGTCAGAACTAGTAGTTGTCCGCAGGTTTAGTAATAGTTGTTTTGTTTAGCCTGAGTAGTAGTAGTGTAGTAGTGGAATCGTCCTTGTAGTCGTCGTAGCTAGCAGCCTCAGCAGCAGCGTTTACGTAATAGAAGAAGTAGTAGTAGTAGTAGTAGTAGTAGTAGTAGGTTAGTAGAGGAGTAGCCTTGTAGCAATAGTAGTGTAGAGTAGTAGAGTAGCAATAGTAGGAGTTGTAGTAGCGTAGTAGTAGGAGTTTAGGTAGTAGTATAGTGGTAGAAGTAGTTGTTGAGTTGTAGTAGTGCTAGCGATTGTTGTAGTAGTAGTAGTGTAGTAGCCATTGCAGTAGTAGTAGTATTTGAGGTATTAGCAGTAGCAGTAATAGCAGTAGTACTAGTTGTAGTAGTGGCAGTAGAAGTAGTAGTAGTAATCATATTTGTAGTAGTAGTAGCAATAGTAGTAGTACTTGTAGCAGTTGTAGTGGTATTAGTAGCAGTATTCGTAGTAACAATAATAGTAGTTGTGGTGGTAGTGGTAGTAGTAGGAGTAGTAGCAGCAGTAGTAGTAGTTGCACTAGCAGTATTACAGGAGTAGTAGTAGTAGTAGTAGCAGTAGAGGGTGGGGGGGAGGAGGTGGAGGAGGAACAGTACTTGCAGTAGCAGTAGTAGTACTAGAAGTAGTAGTAGAAGTAGTACTAGTAGTAGTTGTTGTTGTTCTAGTAGCAGTTGAAGTAGTTGTATCAGTAGTAGAAGTAAGGGTAACAGCTGTAGCAGCAGTTGTTGTTGGTGTATTAGTTGTAGTAGTAGTAGCAGTGGTAGTAGTAGTAGCGGTAGTAGTAGAAGTAGTAGTAGCGGTAGTTGTAGAAGCAGCAATAATAGTATAAGTAGTAGTAGCCGCAGTAGCAGTAGGAGTAGTAGTTGTTGTAGTAGTAGTAGTTATAGTAGTAGTAATGGTAGGATAAGTAGAAGGAATAGTAGTATTAGTAGTAGCAGTATCAACCGCAGTAGCGATGGCGATAGTAGTAGTAGTAGTAGCAGTCTCAATAGTAGTAGTAGTAGTAGCAATAGTAGTAGTAGTAGTAGTAGTAGTAGCAACAGTAATAGAAGAAAAAGTAGTAGCAATAGTACTAGTAGTAGTTCTTGTAGTAGTTGTAGCAGCCGCAGTGGCTGTAGTTGTTGTAGTTAGCAGTAGCAGTAGTAGTAGGATTAGTGGTAGTAATAATTGTAGTTCCAATAGCAGTAGCAGGAGTAGCAGGATTAGTAGTAGTAGCAATTGCAGTCCCAATAGCAGTAGCAGTAGAAGTAGTAGTAGTAGTAGTAGTAGTAGTAGTGGTAGGAGTAGTAATAGTAGCAAAAGGAGGAGTAGTAGTAGTAGTAGTAGTAGTAGTAGTAGTAGTAGTAGTAGTAGTAATAGTAGTAGTTGTTGGAGTTGTAGTAGTGCTAGTAGTAGTAGTTCTAGTTATAGTGCAGTAGTAGCAGCATAATAATAGTAGTGCAGGTAGTAGTAGAAGCTGTAGTTGTTGTAGTAGTAGCAGTACAAGTAGTAGTTGTAGTAATCAAAGTGGTAGTAGTAGCAGGAGGAGGAGGAGGAGTACTAGTAGTAGTTCTTGTCCATGTAGTATCAGTAGTAGCAGAAGTAGTAACAGTAGCTTTCGTAGATGTAGTTGTAAAACTAGTAGTAGTAGTAGCAGTAATAGTAGTAGAAGTTGTAGTAGCAGTAGTAATAGTATTAGTAGTAATACTGGTCATAGCAGTAGTTGCAGCAGCTAAAGTAGTAGTAATAGAAGTAGTAAGAGTAATAGTAGTAGTTGTTGTTGTTGTAATAGTAGCAGCAGTAGTAGTAGCAGCAGCAGCAGTAGCAGTTGTAATAGTAGTAGTCGTAGTAGCAGTAGTAGTATAAATAGTAGCAGTAGTAGCGACAGTATTCGCAGTAGTAGCAGAAAGAGTAATAGCGGGAGTAGAAGTCATAGTAGGAGTAGTAGTAGGAGTAGGAGTAGGAGTAGTAGTAGTAGTAGTAGAAGTAGTAGTAGTAGGAGGAGGAGGAGGAGTAGGAATGGCAGTACCGAAAGTAGAAGTCATAATAGTAGTTGTAGTAGGACTGATAGTAGCGGTAGAAGAAGCTATAGGAGGAGTAGTAGTATAATTAGTAGTACTAGTAGTAGTTGTTGTAGTAATATTAGTAGTAGAAGTAGTCGTGGTAGTAGTAGTAGGAGTATTACTCATAGTAGTAGTAGCAGTAGTAGCAGTAAGATAAGCAAAATAGTAATACTACTACTAGTAGTAGTAGTAGTAGTTGCAGTAGTAGCAGTCATACTCGTAGAAGTAGTACTTCTACGAGTAGTTGTTGGAGTAGCCATAGTTGTAGTAGTAGTAGAACTAGTAGTAGTAGTAGTAATTGTAGTAGTAGTAGTTGGAGTAGCAGTAGTAGAAGTTGAACTAGTAGCAGTAGTAATAGTGGAAATAGCAGCAGCAGCAGTAGTGGTAGTAATAGCTGTAGTAGTAGTAGTAGTAATAGTAGCAGCAGTAGCAGTAGCAGAAGTAGTAGAAGTAGTCGTAGTAGCAGCAGCAGCAGTTGTAGTAGTAGTAGTAGTAGTCGTAGTAGCAGCAGCAGCAGCAGCAGTTGTAGTAGTAGTAGTAGGAGGAGGAGGAGGACTGGCATTAGCCGTAGTAGTAGTAGTGGTATTGGTGGTGGGGGTGGTAGTAGTAGTAGTAGTAGTAATAGTAGTAGCAGTAGCAGTAGTAGTAGCAGTAGCAGACATAGTAGTAGTAGTAGTAATAGCAATAGTAGCAGTAGTAGAAGTAGTAGTAGCCATAGTAGTAGTAGTAGTAGCAGTTGTAGTAGAAGAAGCAGTATTAGTAGTAGTAGTAGAAGTAGTGGTAATAGGAGTAGTAGTAGTTGTTATAGTAGTGATAATAGTAATAGTAATAAAAGTAGTAGTAGTAATATGAGTAGTAGTAGTAGTAATAAGAGTCATAATAGTAACATTAAAGTAGAAGCAGTAATAGGAGTAGTAGTAATAGTAATAGGGGATGTAGTAGTAATATTACTAGTAGCAACAGTCGCAGTAGTAGTGGCAGTAGTAGCCATAATAGTAGAAGTAGTAGTAGATGTAGTAGTTGTAGAATTATTATTAGTAGTAGTAGTAGCAGTAAGAGTTGTAGTAGTAGTATAAGTAGAAGTTATAGTACCAGTATTAGTACTGCCAGTAGTAGCAGTGGTAGAAGTAGTAGTTGTACATGTAGTAGTATAGTAGCAGCAGCAGCAGTAGTAGCAGTAGGAGTAGTAGTAGTAGCAAAATAATAGTAGTGCTAGTACGAGTAGTAGTAGCAGTAGTGGGAGTAGTAGTAGTTATAGTAATAGTAGTCGTAGCAGAAGTAGTAGTTGCAGTAGTAGAAGTCGTAGTTGTAGTAGTAGTAGGAGTTGTAGTAGTAGTAGTAGCAGGAGTAGTAGGAGTAGTAGTAGTAGTAGTTGGAGTGCTAGAAGTAGTAGAAGCAGCAGCAGCAGTAGTTGTAGTAGTAGTAATTGTAGTACTCGTAGTAAAAGTAGTAGTAGTAGTAGGAGTACTAGTAGTTGTAGTAGTAGCAGCAGTAGTAGCATAAGTATTAGTAGTAGAATTGTTGTTGTGGTTGTTATTGTAGAAGAAGTAGTAGTATAAGGAGTTGTACTATTAGTAGTAGTAGTAGTAGTAGAAGTAGTATTAGTAGTAGCAGTGTTAATAGTAGTAGTAGTAGAAGCCGTAGTAGCAGTAGTAGTTGTTGTAGTAGTAGTCGTTGTTGTAATAGAAGTAGTAGTAGTAGTGGTAGTACTGCCACTACTACAACTACTACAACTTCTACAACAACCACTACTACTACCACTGCTACGGTTACTACTATTAATATTGCGACAGCCACTAGTACTACTTCTCCTCCAACTGCAACAGCTACTACATGTGCTGCTACTACAACAACAACTACTGCTACAACTACTATTGCTACTACTACTACTACAACTAATACTACTACTACTACTACTAATACTACTACTACTGCTGCTGCTGCTACTACTGCTACTGCTACAATTACTATTACTTGTACTACTACTTCTACTACTACTACTTCTGCTACTACTATAACTTTCGCTACTACTGCTACTCCTACTACGGCAACAACAACCACAACAACAACAACAGCAATAACAATAACTACTACAACTACTACTTTTACTACTACTACTCGAGCACTATTGCTACTTCTAATTCTACTTCTGCAACTAGTACTGCTACTAACACTATTACTGCAACTGCTACAACTACTACTTCTCCGTCTCCTACTACTACTGCTATTAGTACTGCAACTACTACTACTTCTACTTTTGCTATTGGTACTACTACAACAACTACTACTATTAATACTACTTCTACTACCCCTACTAGTACTGCTACTACTACTAGATCTATTACTGCTACTATTGCAACTACTACAACTACCAATACTAGTACAACTACTACATAGCTACCTCCGATACTACAATTACTAATACTAATTCTTCTACTACTACGACTACTTCTGCTGTTACTACAACAACTACTACTACAACCACTACTACTACTACTACTACTGTTACTACTGTAAATACTACTTTTACTGCTACTATTGCTACTACTACTATCACTACTACTGCTACTATCACTATGACTACTACAACTACCACTACTACTACTTCTACTTATATAGGTGCTACTACAGGTACAACTACAATAACAGCAACAACAACAAAAACTACTACTACTACTCCTCTTCCTCCTGCAACTACTACTACTACTACTATTTCTTCTACGGCTACTACTACAACTAATAATACCACTCCTACTACTACTGCTACTTCTGCTACTACTGCTACTACTACTACTGCTGCTTCTACTCCTTCTACATCTCCTATGACACCTTCTACTACTACTACTACAGCAACTACTACTGTTGCAACTATTATTGCAAATTCTACCACTGCTACTACTACTTTTGCTACTGCTACTTCTATTACTACAATAGCTACTACTAATCATGCCACAACCACTGCTACTGCTACTATTATCACTGCTATTGCTGCTACTACTACTTCTCCTACTACTACTATTGTGGCCATTACTACTGCTCCTACTACTGCTATTACTATTACTACCACTGCTACTACTTCTACTGCTACTACTACTACAACTACTGCTACTACTCCTATTACTACTACTACTACTAATTTTACAACTATTACTAATATTACTACTACTAATACTACAACGACCACTGTTGCTACTGTGACTATTGTGCTTACTACTGCGACTGCTACTACTACTACTTCTTCTACTATTACTACAGAAACTACTACTACTTCTACTTCTGCTACTGCTACTACTACAACAACAACTACTACTATTAATACTACTACTTCTACTACCACTACTAGTACTACTACGACTATAGCTACTAATGCTACTACTGCAACTACTGCTACTACCAATAATAGTACAACTACTGCCACTACTGCTACTGCTACTACAACTATTAATACTAATTCTTTTATTGCTACTACTTCTGCTTCTGTTGTTACTACAACTACTGCTACTACAACCACTACTGCTACTGCTGCTACTGTTACTGCTATTAATACTACTCCTACCGATACTATTGCTACTACTACTACTACTCCTACTCCTACTACCAGTACTACTACGACAACTACAACAACAATAAGAACAACTACTGCTACTACTACTACTACTACTACTACTACGACTACTACAACTACCACTAATACTACTTCTACACATAGTGCTACTACTACTACTACTACTTCTACTACTCCTTGTGCTGCTGCTGCTGCTACTAATACTACTACTACTACTACTACTTCTACTTCAATGACTACTACTACCACTACTACTACTACTACTCCTCCTCCTCCTCCTGCTACCGCTTGTACTCCTACATCTCCTACAACAACTTTTTCTACTACTACTATAATAACTACTGCTGCTGCTACTACTACTATTGCAACTTCAACCACTACTACTACTACTACTGCTGCTGCTACTTCTACTACTGCAACAACTACTACTAATGCTACCACTACTGCAGCTACTGCTACTATTACCGCTGCTACTGCTACTACTACCCCTTCCACTACTACTATTGCGACCATTACTACAGCTCCCACTACTGCTACTACTACTACAGAAACCGATGCTACCACTGCTGCTACTGCAACTACTACTACTACTGTTACTATTGCTACTACTGTTACTGCTATTACAACTACTACTACTTCCTCTACTACAACTGCTGCAACAACTACTTTTGCTGGTACTACAACTATAGATACTACTTGTATTAATACTATCACTGCTACTACTGTTGCTACTTCTGTTACTACTGCTACGACTACTACTACTCCTATTACTACTACTACTTCCACCACTACTTCTCCAACTACAACTACTAGTACTACTACTTCCACTATTTCACCAACTACAACTACAGCTGCTACTACAACTACAACAACTACTACTACTATTACTACTACTACAGCTACTACAACCACTACTACTACTCCCACTATTGCTACTACTATTGCTACCCCAGCTACTTCTAATATAACTACTACTACTACTACTTCTCCTACTACTGCTCCAGTTATTGCAACTACTACTATCGCTACTCCTACCCACTATTACTACTACAACTACTACTAATACTACTGCTGCCCTTACTACTAGTACTCCTACTACTGCTGCTACTACTTCAATTACAACAACAACTGCTACAACTACTACAGCTACTACTACTACTGCTACTACTACTACTACTACAACTAGAACTCCTACTAATGCTGCTGCTGCTACAGAGACTACTACTATTGCTATGACTGCTACTACTGCTGCAACTGCTACTATTGCTATGACAACAACAACAACTACTACTACTAGTTCTACCACTACAACTACAACTACAACTACAACTGCAACAATTCCTACTACTATTACTTCTACTACTGCAACTATCGCCACTACTAGTACTACAATTACTGCTACTACTACAACCACTGCCACTACTACTCCTACTATTACTACCTCCGCTACTGCTACTGCTACTACTACTACTACTTCTCCTACTACTACTAGTACTGCTACTGCTTCTGCTGCTACTGCTACCACTGTTGCTGCTACGTCTACTACATCTTTTACTACTATTACTACTACTACTACTTCTTCTCCGACAACCACTGCTTGTACTACAACTTTCATAACCTCCCCTACTACTACTACAACTGCAGCTAATACTACTACTACTACTAATACTACAACTCCTACTGCTGCTACTGCTACTACTACCACTTCTCTTGCTACTACTACTACCACTACTGTTGCTAGTACTACTACTATTACTCCTACCACTTTTGCTGCAACTACTGCTACCACCACTACTGTTGCTCGTACTACTACTATTACTGCTACCACTTCTGCTGTTGTTGCGGCTGCTACTACTACTACAACTTCTCCTACTACAACTGCTAGTATGACAACTTCCACTACTTCGCTTACTGCTGCTATTGTTGCCACTACTACTACTACTACTGCTACTGCTGCCACTACTACCGGTACTACTCCTGCTACTACTGCTACTACTACTACTCCTACAACTACTCCTTTTAGAACTAATCCTGGTACGACTTCTCCTATTACCAAAACAACTACCACTTCTACTACTGCCTGCTGCTACTCGTGCTTCTACTCCTACTAATACTAATACTACTACTACTACTGCTGTTGCTGCTACTGCTACTTATACTACTCCTTCAACTACTACTACTGCTGCTGCTGCTGCTGCTGCTGCTACTGCTGCTGCTGCTACTACTACTACTACTACTTCTATTACTACTACTACTACTACTCCTCCTGCTACTACTCCTTCCTCTACTAATACTACTACTACTTGTACTACTACTGCTGCTACTACTACTGCTACTACTATGGATGCAACAACAACTGCTACTTCTACTGCTATTACTACTACTACTAGTCTTGCTACTACTACTGCTGCTACTGCTACTACTGTTGCAGCTACTACTACTACTACTGTGCTACTAGTATTACTCCTACTACAATTACTGCTACTACTACTCCTACTATTACTGCAACTACTGCTACTACTAATACTATACTACAACCACTACTATTGGTCCTATTGCTACTAGAACTGCAGCTACGACCAGTACTGCTACTACTGTTACTAGTCCTACTACTACTACTACTACTCTTGCTACAATGCTACTACTTTTGTTACTACTACTACTGCTGCTGCTAGTTCGTCTTCTACTGCTACGACTACTACTTCTATTACTTTCACTGCTACCACTACAACTACTTCTGCTCCAACTGCTACTACTACTACTACTTCTGCTCCTTCTGCTACTACTACTAGTACTACTACTACGATGACTACCGTTGCTACTACTACTAGTACAACAACAACTACTATTGCTACTATTACTACTTCTCCTACTACTACCACCATGGCTACTACTACTATAATGACTACTACTACTACAACAACTACTACAACTAATACTGCCACTGCTACTATCGCTACGACTGCTACTATGACTACAACTACTACAACTACTACCACTACTACCGGTATTGCTACTATAATTACTATAGCTATGACTACTACTACCACTACTACTACTACTACTACAACTACTTCTACTTCCCCTACTACTACTACTGCTACTGCTACTACTACTATGACGCCAACAACAGCAACAATAACAATAATAACAACAACAACAACCACAACTACAACTACTACAACAACAACTGCTACTACCACTAATTCTACTACTACTACTACTACTACTTCTACTTCCCCTACTACTACTACTGCTACTGCTACTACTAG
Organism: Trichopus zeylanicus subsp. travancoricus; assembly: GCA_005019695.1. NCBI lineage: Eukaryota > Viridiplantae > Streptophyta > Magnoliopsida > Dioscoreales > Dioscoreaceae > Trichopus > Trichopus zeylanicus. The sequence goes on from RXID01022229.1 coordinate 92,341, forward strand.
TACTACTACTACTGCTACTACTATGATGACAACAACCGCAACAATAACAACAATAACAACAACAACAACAACCACAACTACAACTACTACAACAACAACTACTACTACCACTAATTCTACTACTACTGCTACTACTTTTGCTACTTCTTCTACTACAACGACAATTATTGTGATGACTATAGCAAATGTGATTACTACAACAACAACAACAACAACTACTACTACTACTAGTAATGCTTCATTTACTGCAACTTCCACTACTATTACTTCTACTAAAACTACTACTTCTACGACAACTACTGCAATGACTACTACTTCTGCTACTACTATTATAACTATTATTTCCACCACTACTACTACTACTGCTACTGTTGTTACAACAACAATAACTACCACTGCAACTACTACCATTACTACTACAACTACTACTACTACTGCCACTACTACTACAATAACTATTACTGCTACTACAACCATAACTACTCCTCCTCCTACTACTATTACTCCTACCACTGCCACTATTGCTATTGCTTATACGACTACTACTGCAACTATTGCTACTATTCCTACAACTAGTTCTACTATTACTACGAGTAGTGTTGCTGCTAATGCCACAACGACAACAATGACAACTCGTACTACTACTGCTACTAGTACTGCTTGTAATGCTACAACTAGCAGTCCTACGACTAGTATTGCTCCAAGTGCTATTACAGCAACCACTACTGCTACTTCTACTACTACTACCACTACTACTACTATGACTACTAGTTCTCCTAGTATTACTACTACTACTACTATTGTTGCTGTTGCTGCTACTACTTTTTCTACTACTAGTTCTGCTAAAACTATTGTTGCTACTACTACCACTACTACTAGTATTACAACTACTACTACTAATACGATTACTACTACTACTACTAAGAGTACTTCTCCTACTACTACTACTATTGCTACTACCATTGCTACTGCTACTGCTACTAATACTGTAACTGCTACTACTACTACTGCTACTACTATTGCTACTACTACTATTGCTACTGCTACTATTACTACAACTGCTACTGCTACTACTATTACTGCTGCTGCTACTGTTGCTACTACTATGACAACTACTACTACTCCTCTAGCTAATAAAATAATTACTTCTACTTCTACTACAGCAACTAGTGCTACTACTGCTATTATCGGTACTACTACTACCACTACAATTGCAACAACTACATCAACAACAACTACTACTACTGCCCTTACAGTTACTACTGCTATTGCTACTACAACTACTACTGCTGCTACTACTACCTATACTACTACAACTTCCACTAGTACTACTACTACTACTACTACTACTACTACTACAGCTACTACTACTACTACTAGTACTACAACTACAACTACTCCAACTACTACTTGCTGCTACTGTTGCTACTACTGCTTCTACTACTTCTCGTACTTCTACGACTACTGCTACTACTACAACAACAATAACCACTGTAACTGCTATAAGTACTACTACTACTATAACTGCTGCTACCGCAACTGGCACTACTACTACTAATGTTGCGGCTACTACTACTATATCTACTACTACTAATATGACTCCTTCTGCTCTTCCTACTGCGGCTCCTACTACTACTACTAGAACTACGGCTACTACTGCAAATACTACTATGACTGCTCCTACAACTATTACTACTACTACTATTAGTACTACTACTACTGCTACTAATACAACTACCACTATTATTTTACTAGTGATATTGCTACTAGTAATGCTACTACTACTACTTCTACCATCGCAACTGCAACTAGAACGCCTTTTACTTCTGCTACTGCCCCTTTTACTACTGTTACGACTCCTACTACTACTGCTACTCCTACTGCTACTAGTAATACTGCTCCAACCACTACTAGTACAGCTACCACAACTCCTCCAGCTATAGCTACTATTACTGCTACTACTACACCTACTACTACTATGACTACTCCAACTACTACTACAAGTGCAACCACTACTGCTACTACTACTACTCCTACTACTACTCCTACTAGAACTACTTCTACAACTACTGCTGCTACAGCTACTCCTAGTACTACAATTATAGCTCCTACTATTACTACTTCTCCTACTACTACTCATGCTATAACTAGTTCTACTCCTCCACCTACTACTACTACTTCTACATCTACGTCTACTACTACAACTGCAATGACTTCTACAGCTTCTAAGGCTACTACGACCACTATAACTACAACTACAACAACAACTACTCCTACTGCTACCACTGCGGCTACTACTACTTCTGCTACTACTGCTAGTACTGCTACTACTGCTAGACTGCTACTACTGCTACTAGTACTTCTACTACTACTTCTACTACTACGGCTACTTCTACTACCACTACTTCTTCTACTGCTACTACAACTACAATCACTATTGCTACTACTACTACGACTACAACTACTACAAATACTACAACTACTACTACACTACTACGACTACAATTTCTTCTACCACTGCTACTATTACTACTACTACTACTACTGCTGCTGCTCCTACTATCGTTGTTACAACTACTACAACTACTGCTATTTCTGCTACTATAGCTACTACTGGTACTACTTCAACAACTACTACTACTACTACTACAGCTTATATGTCTACTTCTACTACTCCTCTTATTCTTACTACTCCAACTACTACTTCTACTACGACCATTGCTGCTACTACTGATCCTACTACTACAATTGCTACTACTCCTACTACTACTTCTACGATGGCTGCTTTTGTTGCTATTACTACTACTTGCTACTACTACTGCTACTACTTCAATTACTGCTATGACTACTATGACTACTACGACTACTAGTACTACTACTACTACTAGAGGCAGTTATACTGATACTACTACTTAAAACACTCCACTACTACTACTCCTACAACAACTGTTACTACTGTTGTTACTATTACTACTACTCCTCCTCCTCCTCCTACAACAACTATTACTGCTGCTGCTGCTGCTCCTACTACTACTACAACAACAACAACAACTGCTACTACTAGTACTCCTACTACTACTACTACTACTACTAGTACTAGTACTAGTACTTCTTCTACTACTACTACTTCTATTTCTAGTACTACTGCTATAACTTTTGCAACTACAACTATTGCTACTGAGGTTGCTACTACTACTGCTACTACTACTACTACTACTATTACTACTGCAATTATTGCTACTACTACTGCTGAGGCTGCTGCTATTACTACAATTAATGCTACCGCTACTACTGCTACTATTGCTACTACTACTGTTACTACAACTGCTATTATTACTGGTACTGCTACAACTACTACTACTTCTACTTCTACTACTATTACTTCTACTATAACTACTCCAACTACGACTACTGCTACTATGATAACCGCTACCATGACTACTACTTCTGTTAGTACTATTACTATTAATAGTATTGCTGCTTCTACTACTACTACTACTATAACTGCTACTGCCGCTACAACAACAACAATAACTACTGCTAATACTACTACTACTACTACTCCTGTTACAACTATAACTACTACTACTAGTACTACTACTACTGTTGCTACTACTGCTACCACTAATACTACTACTGCTATTCTTGTTACTACTACTACAATTATTGCAACTACTGCTACTGTTAATACTGCTACTATTACTACCACTACTACTACTTCTCCAACGGCGACTACTACTACTACTACTTTTGCTATTGCTGCTAATACTACTACTACTATAACTACTACTACTGTTACTGCTAATGCTATAGTTACTTCTAAAAACACTACTACTGCTACAACAACAACAACAACAACAACAACAACAACTGCTACTACTAATGCGTCCACTAAATCTACAACGACTACGACTACTTCTACAACTACATCTACCACTGTTACTACAATTGCTGCTTCTGCTTTTGCTACCACTACTACTACTACTACTATAGCTATAATTACTGCTTTTACAATTGCTACTACTACTACTACTACTTCTCCTACTTCCAATACTGCTGGTACTATGACAGCTTCTACTAATACTGCTGCTACAACTACCGCTATCCCTACCCGGACCATAAAAACTACTACTACTACTTCTACTATGTCTACTATTACTAATACTACTATTGTCACTACTACTACTGCTGCTACTATAGCTACTTCTACTACTACTTCTACTACTACTACTACTACTTCTTTTTCTACTACTACTACTACTATTTCTGCTTCTATTACTTTCACTAATACAAGTACTACGCCTACTACTACTACGGCTACTACTCCTACTGCAGCGCGGCTGCTGCTGCTGGTTCTTCTACTATTACTACAACTGCTATTACTACTGCTACTTCTCGAACTAATACTACGACTAAAACTGCTACTACTAACACAACTACTTCTACAACTTGTGCTAGGCTACTACTACTACTTCTACAACTACTGTTCCCACTACTTCTACTACTCCTTCTACTACAACTACTGCTGCTACTACTACTGCGGCTCTACTACTATTACTATTGCTTCTATTTCTTCTACTCCTATCGCTACTATTGCTACTACGCTTGCTACAACAACTACTACTACTATTTTTACAAATGATAAACGGAATATTACTTCTAGTACTCTTATTACTACTAATACTATAACTGCAACTGCTACTCCTACTACTGCTGCTAATTGCTCCTTCTAATACTACTACTATTGCTGCTAATACTGCGGCTACCACTGTTGCTATTAATACTTGTCCTACTACTACCGCTACTAGTACTAATATTTCTACTACTTCTACTACTACTATGGCTGCTACGACTATGACTTTGACTACTTCTACTACTTCTGTTACTTGTACTACTAGTATGACTACTACTACTACTTCTACTACTAATACTACTACTACTACTACTACTACTACTACTACTTCTACTACGACTACTGCCACTACTACAACTACAACAACTACTACTACTACTACCAGTTTTGCTATTTCTACTACTGCTACTATGCTATAACTACAACTATTGCAACTTCTGCAACTATTGCTACGACTACTACTACTACAACTACTACAACTACTACAACAATAACTACTACTACTACTACTGTTGCTACTATTACTATGGCTGTGACGACTACTACTATTACTACCACTACGCTACTATGGTCGCCGTGACTACTGCTACTACTACAACAACAACTAGCACTACAATTACTCCTACTACTACAACAACTACTACAACTACTATGATTGCCACTACCGCTACTACTGCTATTATCTCCTACTACTACTACTGCTGCTGCTACATCTCCAAATACTACTAATACTACTACTATTCCTCCTCCTCCTACTACTACTATCACTGCTACTACTACTATTGCTACTACTGCTATTGTTACAACTACTATTATGACTACTACAACTACTACTACAACTACTACTATGACTGATGCTGCTACAACTAACACTACTACTCCTTCTACTTCTCCAACTAATACTACAACTGCAACTACTATTACCGCTACTACGGCTGCTATTGCTACTATTACTGCTACTGCTACAGCTGTTGCTGCTACTACTACTACTACTACTACTACTACTACTACTACTACTAATCCTACTACTATTACTATAGCTACTACTATTGTTACTTCTCCTACTGCTATAACTACTACTACTACTAGTACTACTACTACTACTATTATTACTGGTACTACTACTTCTATTGCTACTCCTACTACTCCTACTACAACTGCCACTACTATTACTACTACTTCTGCTGCTCCTCCTCCTCCTCCTACTACTACTACTTATATGCTATTACAATATTTACTACCACTACAACTATATCTACTACTACTAATGATAGTACAACTGCTGCTACAACTGCTATTACTGCAACTTCTCCTACTTCTACGACTACTGCTACTACTACCATTGCTATTACTACTGTAACTACAGTAATAACTACTACTACTACAACTGCTACTACTGCAACTACTACTGTTGCTACTACTGCTGCGGCTACTACTACTACCGCTACTACTACTAATACGAATACTACTGTTCCTCCTACTACTAATACAGCTACTACTACAACTACTGCTACTACTATGACTACTACTATGACTGCTCCAACTACTACACCTTCGGCTACTACTACTAGTCCTACTACTATTATTTTTACTAGTGATACTCGTAGTACTACTCCACAACTACTACTTCTACTATGGCAATTGGAACTGCTACTCATACTACTATTGCTTCTGCTCCTTCTACTACTACTACTCCTAAGACTACTGCTACTGCTGCGATTGCAACTACTATGACTGCTGCTACTTCTGCTACTAGTAATACTTCTCCAACTACTACTACTAGTCCTACAGCAACTGCTACTCTTACTATTACCACTGCACTAGCTACTACTATGACTACCCCAACTACTACTACTACTACTACCACCACTACTGCTACTACTAATACTCCTAATACTGCTGCTAGTAGAACTACTTCTACTGCTACTACTACTATTGCTACTCCTACAACCACTTCTATAGCTCCTACTATTACTACTTCTCTTACTACTACTCGTGCTACAACTCCTCCTATTGCTCGTACTACTACTACTACTACTACTGCTGTTGCTACTACTACTAATACTACAGATGCTAAAGTTGCTACTACTACTTCTGTTGCTACAACTACTACTATTACCACCACTGCTACTACTTCTACAGCTACTACAGCTGCTACAACAACTATAACTATAACTACTACTACTACTACTATTTATGCTACTACTGCTAACTACTTCTGCTACTGCTGCAACTATAGCTACAACTAATACTACAACTTCTACTACTAGTTTTGCTTCTACAACTACAACTACTACTACTATTACTACTACTACTACTACTACTACTACTACTACTCCTCCTCCTCCTACTACTACGACTAATACTACTACCACTACTATGACTACTCTTTCTTCTACCACTGCTACCACTACTTCTACTACTACTGCTATTACTATAACCACTACAACTACTGCTATTTCTACTACTGTAGCTACTACTATAACTACTACTACTATAGCTT
>RXID01022230.1:0-14976 GCA_005019695.1 Trichopus zeylanicus subsp. travancoricus
ACTACAACAACTACTACAACTACTACAACTACAGTTGTTGCTACAACTATTACTACTACCACAACCACTACTACTACTATTACTATTACTAGCACCACTACTACTACTTCTATTACTATGTCCACTACTACTATTGCTACTACTACAACTACCACAATAACTACTGCTACAGAAACAACCACAACTACTACTACTAATAAAAATATTACCACCACTACTACAATGACTGCTACAACTACCACTTCGACCACTACAACTACTACTACTACTACTCGTACTCAAACTCCTACTCCTACTACATATACTACAACAACAACAACTACTACTAAACTATTACTACTATTATAATGACAACAACAACTACTACTACTACAACAACAACTACTACTCCTACTCCTACTACTACTACTACTACTGCTGCTGTTGTTGGTTCAACTCCTATTATTGCTACTACTCCTACTCCTACTCCTATTACTACTACTACTCCTACTACTACTACTACTCCTACTCCTACTACTATCACTACTACTACTACTACCACTAGTACCTCTACTACTATTCCAACTCCTACGTCCCCTACAATTACTTCTACTACTACTTCTGTTTTAGCTAATACTGTTCCAACAATAATAACTACTACTACTGCTGCTTCTACTCCTATTACTACTATTACTATGACGACGACGACTACTACTACTACCACTACTACCACCACCACTACTACTACTACTGCTACCACTAGTACCACTACTATTATTCCTACTCTTACATCCACTACAACTACTTCTACTACTACTTATGCTATAGCTAATACTACTCCTACCATCACCACCAAGATTACTACTATGAATCCTACTAATACTACTACCCCTACTACAACTACTATTTCAAATACTACTAGTACTACTAGTACCACTACAGATACTATGTCCAACTCCTACCACTCCTACTACTACTACTACTACTACTACTACTACTACTACTACTACTACTACTACTACTACTACTACTACTACAGCAACCACTACGACTACAACTACTACTACTACTGCGACAATAGTTACTACTACCACAAAAACAACAACTACTACTACCGCTGCTACTACAACTACTACTACCACCACCACCACAACTACTACTACAACTAATACTTCTACTACTGCTACTATTACTGCTACTGCTACTAATAATGATACTACTACTAATCCTAATACTCCTACTAGTACTGCTACTACTATAACAACAACTACTACTACTCCAAACAGAACTCTAGCTACAACTACTACTGCTGTTGCTACTATCACTCCCACTATTACTACTACTACAACTACTACTGCTACTGCTCGTGCTATTGCTACTACTACTATACCTACCACTATATCTACTACTACTGCTCTTACTGCTACTAGTATGCTACTATGACTTCTAATTCTACTACTACAACTTCTCCAACTCAAACTATGGCTACTGCTTCTACTAATACCACTACCACTATAACTACTACTACTAATATTATTCCAATTCCAACAGCTGCTCCCACTAATCCTATTACTACTACTACTACTACCACCACCACCACCACCACCACCACTACTACTACTACTTCTATTAGTACTACTACTACTACTACTAGTACTGCTACTACTACTATTACTAGTACTACTACTACTAATAATACTACTACTACTATTACTACTACTACTCCTACTCCTACTACTACTACTATTACTACTACTACTACTACTACTACTACTACTACTACTACTACTACTACTACTTCTACTACTACTATTACTACTACTACTACTACTTCTACTACTACTACTACTACTACTACTACTACTGTTGCTGCTGCTGCTGCTATTCCTAGTACTACTATCTAAGGCTACTGCAACTACTACTACTATTACTATTACTCCTCTGCTATGACTTCTCGTACCACTACTACGAAGACAACAACAACTACTACTATTAATACTACTATTAGTATAGCTGATGCTATTGTAGTTACTACTACTCCTACTACTACTACTACCACTACTACTACTAGTACCACTACAACTACTCCTACTTCAACTACTACCACTACTACTACTATTACCACTATTACTACTCCTACTTCTACTACAACAACAACAACTACTACTACTAAGACTACTACTACAATACTACTAGTACAACTGCTACTTCTTCCACTACTGCTACAACAACTACTACTATGAATACTACCACTACGGCTACTTCTACTACTGCTGCTGCTACTACTACTACTACAACAATAACAACAACAACTACTACTACTACTACTAGTGGAGCTGCTATTACTACTACAACTGCTACTACTACTACTACTGCTGCTACAACAACTACTACTCCTCCTCCTACTACTTCGCCTACTACTACTACTACTACTACTAATACTAGTCCTACTTCTACTACTCCTACAGTTACAGTTACTACTACTACAACTGGTGTTGCTACAAGTACTATACTACTGATGCTACTACTATACTACTACTACTTTTTCTGCTATTGTTGCTCCTGCTATTGTTGTTGCTACTGCTGCAACTACAACTACCACTACTTCACCCACTACAACTATTATTGCCACTACTACTACCACACCACTAACACTTCAGCATCTGCTACTACCACTACTAGTACTATTGGTATTATTTTTACTGCTAATACTAATGCTTTTACTAGTGCTACTACTGCTACTACCATTGCACTACTACTACTAATCTACTACTGCTACTGCTGCTGTTGCTACTATGATAGCTACTACTACTACTAGTGCTACGGTAGCTACTACTGCTACTAATAGTGCTACTGCTACTTCTTCTGCTACTGATACTACTACTGATACCACTACTACTACCACTACTACTACTACTACTATCATTACTAGCACTACTACTGCTACTGCCGCTACTACTACTATCACTGCTACTACTAGTACCACTATTCCTGCTCCTACTACTACTATGTCTACTACAACTAAAACTACAACAACTACTACTACTACTAATACTTCTACGACTTTTGCTACTACTATTGCTGCCTTTATTGCTCCTATTGCTACTTCTACTACTACCCCTTCTACCGCTATTACTACTACTACTACTACTACTACTCCAGCTGCTGCTGTTGCTATGACTACTACTGCTTCTCCTACAACAAATACAACAAAAACTAATACTAATTCTATGATATGACTATTACTAATACTACTATTGCTAATACTAACAGTACTGCTACTATTATTAATAGTACAACTACTTCTAATTTTGCTACTGTTAATGCTACTACTACTGCTACTACTGCTACTATTGTGGCTCCTACTGCTAATACTGCTACTACTACTATGTGACTATTGTTGCTACTGCTACTACTACTACTACTATTGCTACCATTACTTCTACTATTACAACAACTACTATTTTTGCTACAATGAATACTGCTACTACTACTATTGCCACTACTACTACTACTACAACTCCAAATACTGTTGCGGCTACTGTAGCACCAACCACTATGATTACTGCTACTACTGCTAATACTACTACAATTGCTATGGCTACTCCTAATACTACACCTACTACTACACTTTCTCTTACACCTATTCTTATGACTACTACTACTGTAGCTATTACGACTACTATTACTACTATTACTCCTTCTGCTATTACTACTGCTACTACTACTCCAATTGCTACTACTACTATTAGTGCTACTACTAATACTAGTACAACTACTCCTACTACTACTACTACTACAACTACTACTTCCTCTACTATTATTACTACTACTTCTACTTCTGCTACTTCTACTACCATGACCACTACTACTACAACTGCTACTGCTACTACTAAAATTGATGCTACTACTACTACTATGTCTACTTCTATAGCTACCACTACTACTACTGCTAATACTACTACAACTACTGCAACTACTACTATTGCTACTGCTACTACTACTACTATTACTTCTACTACTCCTATTACTACTACTACTCCTGCTTCTACTACTACTACAACTACTACTCCAACTACTACTATTATTACTACTACTACTACTACTACTATTACTTCTATTACAACTACTAATACTACTTTTCCTACTACTACAAGCACTATTATAACTATGACTACTCAAACTTCTGGTACTACTACTACTACTTCTGCTAGTACTACTACTACTCCTACACTATTTATTCTACTATTGTGAATACAACTGCTACTACTAATACTTCTCCAACTACTATTACCACTACTACTACTTATGTTACCACTACTATTGCTCATCCTACTAACACTACAGCTGCTACCACCATCACTACTAGTAGTACTACTACTACCACTTCTACTACTATTATAGCTACACCACTACTACTACTTTTTCTACTACTGCTATGACTGCTACTAATACTAGTATTATAGTTACTACAGCTACTACTACTACCACTACTACCACTGCTATGATTGCTTCTACTACTACTTCAAGTAATTGCTATAGTAGTAGTAGCCGTAGTGGTAGGAAAAGCAGTAGCAGTAGTTGCAAAAATAGTAATAATAATAGCAGTAGGAGTACTAGTAGCAGTAGTAGTCGAAGGATTGGTGGTAGTAGAAGTAGCAGTGGTAGCTATAGTAGCAGTAGCAGCATTACTACTAGTAGTAGTAGTAGTAACAGTAGTAGTAGTAGCAGTAGTTATAGTATTAGCTATTGTTGTAGCACGACTAGTAGTAGCTATAGTAGTAGTAGTAGCAGTAGTAGTTGCAGAAGTAGTAGCAGTAGCAATAGTAGAAGTACTAGTAGTAGTAGTAGCAATAGTGATAGCAGTAGGAAGAGTAATAGTAGTAGTAGAAGTAGCAGCAGTAATTGTAGTAGTTGTTGTTGTAGTAGTAGTGATAGTATTAACATTGATAGTAGTAGCGTTAGGAGTAGTTATAGTAGTAGGAGTAGTAGTAATAGTAGTAGTAGTAGGTGCGAGAGTAGTAGAAGTGGTAGCAGTAGTAGTAGTAGTAGTAGTGGTAGTAACAGTAGCCGTAGTGATAGACGTTATAGTAATAGTAGCAGTAGTACTAACAGTAGTAGCGTTTATTGTATTAGGAGTAGTAGTTGTAGTAGTAGTCATAGTAGTAGTTGTAGCAGTAGTTGTAGAAGTAGTAGTAGTAGTAGTTATAGGTTTGGCATTATGAGTTATGGCAACAGTAGTAGTAGTGGATGTAGTAGTATAGTAGTAGTAGAAGAAGATTATTAGGAGCACAAGAAGCTATCGCAATATGACAAGTAGTTGGAGTGGAAGTAGTAATGGCAGTACTAGCAGTAGTAGTAGTTGTTTTAAAAGTAGCAGTAGCAATACTAGTATAGTTGTAGTTATAGAAATAGTAGTAGTAGCAGCAGCAGTTGTGGTAGTAGTAGCAGTAGCAGTAGTAGCAGTAGTAGTTGCAATAGTAATAATAGTAGCAGTAGTAGCAGCAATAGCAGAAGTTGCAGCAGTTGTATTAGTAGTAATAGTAGTAGTTGTTGTAGTAGTAGTAGTAGTAGTAGTAGCCGTAGTGGAAATAGTAGTAGCAGAAGTAGTAGTTGTAGCAGTAGGAGTAGGTGCAGTAGCAGTAGTGGTAGTTGTTGTAGTAGTAGGAGAAGTTATTGTTTGAGAAGTAGTAGGGGGAGTAGGAGTAGTAGTAGTAGCGGTAGTAGTTGTGGTCATAGCAGTAGTAGTAATAGTAGTAGTAGTTGTAACAATAGTGGAAGTAGCTGTCAGAGTATTCATAGTAATAGTAGCAGCAGTAGTAGTAGTAGTAGTAGTAGTAGTAGTAGTAGTAGTAGAAGAAGAAGAAGAAGAAGAAGAAGAAGAAGAAGTAGTAGTAGTAATAGCAATAATAGTACTAGTAGTAGAAGTAGTAGTAGTAGCAGCAGTAGTGCTAGTTGCAGTAGTAGCAATAGTAGTAGGACCAAGAGTAGCAGTGGGAGTAGTAACAGCTATAGTTGTAGATGTCGCAGTATGTGTAGCTGTTGGAATTGTAGTAGCAGCAATAGTAGTAGTAGTGGTTGTAGCAGTAGTAAGAGAAGCCATAGTAGCAGTAGCAGTACGAGTAGTAGTAGTAGGAATAGTTGAACTGGTAGTGGTAGTAGTGATAGTAGTAGCAGTAGTGGCAATAGTAGCTTCATTGAGTAGCAGTAGTTGTAGTAGCGTCGTAATAGTGGAAGTAGTATTAGTAGTAGTAGTAGAAGTAGTAGTACCAGTAGTAGTAGTAGTAGTAGCAGTAGTAGTAGTAATAGCAGTAGAAGTAGCAGTAGAAGCAATAGTAGCCAAAGTTGTGGCAGTAGTAGCAATAGTAGCAGCAGTCATTGTTGTAGTAGTAGTAGTAGTACCAGTAGGAGTAGTAGTCATAGCAAAAGTAGGAGTAGCACTTGTTATAGTTGTAGTAGTACTAATACTAGTTGTAGTAGCAGTAGTATTAGTAGGAGTAGTAGTGGTAGTAGTAGCAGTAGTAGTATTAGTAGTAGCAGCAGCAGTAGTAATAGCAGCGAAAGTAGTAGTAGAAGCAATAGTAGCCGAAGTTGTTGTAATAGTATCAGTTGTAGCAGCAGTAGTAGTTGCAGTAGAAGCAGTAGTAGCAGTAGTAGCAGTTGCAATAGTAGCAACAACAATAGTAGTGTCAGTAGTTGAACTTGTAGTACTTTTAGGAGTAGCTATAGGAGTAGTAGCTACAGTGGTTGTATTGGTATAAGTAATACTAGTAGGAGTATTAGTAGTAGCTAGAGTAGGAGGCGGAGAAATTGGAGTACTAGTAGCCGCAACAGTATGAGTAGTTGTAGGAGTAGTCATAGTAGTGGTAGTAGTATCACTAGTTGTAGTAGTACTACTACTAGTAGTAGTATAATAGTAGTGGTTATTGTAGTAGTATTACTAGCAGCAGTAGCAGCAGCAGTAGTAGTAGCAGTAGCAGTACCATTAGTAGTAGCGGTTGTAGTAGTAGTGGTCATAGTAGTAGTAGTAGTAGTTGCTATATGAATAGTCGTAGTAGCTGTAGTAATAGTAGGAGTTGTGATAGGAGTAGCAGCAGTAGTAGTAATAGTAGTTATTGTTGTAGTAGTACGAGTAGTCATAGTAGTAGTTGTTGTAAGTGAAGTAATAGGACTACTAGTAGTAGTAGTAGCAGCAGCAGTAGCAGTAGTAGTAATAGTAGTAGTAGTATTGCAGTAGTCATAGTTTTAGTAGTAGTATTAGTAGTAGTAGTAGTAGTAGTAATAGTAGCAGAAGTAGTAATTGTGGCAGTAGTTGTTGCAGTAGTAATAGCAGTAGCATTAGTGGCTGTAGCTGTAGTAGTAGGTGTAGCAATAGAAGTTATTGTAGCAATAGCAGCAATGGCTGTAGCAGTAATAGTAATAGTCGTAGTAAGAATATTAGTAGTAGAAGTAGCAGTTGTAGTTGTAGCAGGAGTAGCTGCAGCAGTAGGAGTAGTAGTAGTTGTCACTGTAGTAGTATTAGTAGTAATAGTAGTAGTAGTAGAAATAATAGTAGCAGTAGCAATAATCATAGTAGTAGTTGTAGAAGTTGTAGCAGTAGTAAAAGTTGCTGGAGTAATAGTAGTGGTAGTTGTAGTAGTAGAAGTAAATGTAGTAGTAGGAGTAGGAGTAGCAATAGTATACATAGGACTAGTAGTAGTAGTGAGGGTAGCTGCAGTAGTAGTAGGAGCAGTAGTTGTAGCTGTAATAGTAGTAGTAGAAGTATTAGTTATTGTAGTTGTAGCAGAAATAGTAGCAGAAGTAATAGTAGTAGTAGTAATAGTAGCAATTGTAGTAGAACGAGTAGAAGTAGTAGTAGTATTAGAAGAAGAAGAAGTAGTAGCAGTAGTGGCAGTTGTAATAGTAACTGTATTAGCAGTAGCAATAGTTGTTATAGTAGTACTTAGAGTAGTTGTAGTTGTTGTAGTAGTAATATAAGTGGTAGTATTCGTAGTTGAACTTGTAGAAGTTGTAATAGTTGTTGTAATAATAGTGGGGGAAGTAGTAGCAGTAGGAGTTGCAGCACTAGCAGTAGTAGTAGTAGTTGTTGTTGTTGTTGTAATGTTAATGGCAATAGTAGTTGTAGTAGCAGTAGTTGTTGTAGGAGTAGTAGTAGTTGTAGTTGTAGTTGTTGTAGCATAAGTATTAGTAGTAGTAGTAGTAGTAGAAGTAGCGGTAAAAATAGTAGTAGTAATAGTGGGTGGAGTAGTATTAGTAGTAGGAGTAGTAATAGTAGTTGTTGTTGTTGTAATTGTAGTGGTAGTAGTAGGAGTTGTCATAGGAGTAGTGGTAGTCGTAGAAGTTGTAATTGTAGGAGTTGGAGTTGTAGTAGTAATCGAAGTAGTAGTATTACTAATAGTATTTGTAGCTGAAGTAGAAGAAGTTGTAGTAGTAGTTGTAATAGTAGTAAGAGAAGTAGTAGCTGTAGGAATAGCATCACGAATAGTAGTAATAGTAGTACTACTGGTAATAGTATTAGTAGTAGTAGTAATAGTAACAGTAGTTATTGTTGTAGTAGTAGTAGTTTTAGTATGAGTAGTTGTAGTTGTGGCGTTTGTAGTAGTAATTGTGTTAGTAGAAGAAGTAGCAATAGTAGTAGTAGTAGTTATAGTAGTAGGAGTAGCAGTAGTAGTAGGAGTAGTACTAGGAGTAGCAATAGTAGCAATAGCAGTAGGAGTGTTTGTAGTAGTAGTAGTTGTAATTGTAGTGGAAGCAGTAGGAGTACTCATAGGATTAGTAGTAGTAGTAGAAGTTGTAATAGAAGGAGTTGGAATAGTAGTAGTTGTAGATGTAGTAGTAGTAGGAGGAGGATGAGTAGTAGTAGTAGTAGCCGTAGTAGTTGCAGTAGTAGTAGTTGTTGTAGCCGCAGTAGTAGTATTGTTTGTACTAGTACTAGTAGTATTTGTACAAGTAGTAGTAGTAGATGTTGTAGCTAAAGTAGTACTAGTAGTAGTAATAGCATCAGTAGTGGTATTGGAAGTAGTAGTAGTAGTGTAGTAGTAGTAGCAGTAGTAGTAATAGTAGTAGTAGCAGTTGTAGTAGTGTAGTAGTTGTAGCAGTAGCAGAAGTTGTAATAGTAGTAGTGGTAGAAGTAGCAAAAGTAGTAGTAGTAGTTGTAGAAGAGCAGTAGTTGTAGTTGTAATTGTACTAGTAGTAGTAGTAGCAGCAGCAGTAGTAGTAGTAGTTGTTGTAGTAGTGTTATTAGAAGTAGTAGTTATAGTAGTAGTAGAAGTAGTAGTAGTTGTAGTAGTTGTACTAGCACCAGCAACAATAGTTGTAGTTGTTGTTGTAGTAGTAGTAATAACATTAGTAATAGTGGTAGTCGTAGAAGTAGCAGTAGTAGTACTACTAGTAATAGTAGTAGGTGTAGTATTAGTAGTAATAGTAGTAGTTGTAATTGTACTAGTAGTAGTAGGAGTTGTAGTAGGATTAGTATCAGTAGCGGTAGTTGTAGTAGTAGGGGTCAGAGAAGTAGTAGTTGTAGACGTAGTAGTAGTTGTAGTAGAAGAAGGAGTAGCAATAGTAGTAGTAGTAATAGTAGTAGTAGTATTGGTAGCAGTCACTGTAGTAGAAGTGGTAGCAGTAGTACTAGTACTAGTAATAGTAGTTGGAGTAGTAGTAGTTATTGTTGTAGTAGTTGTTGTTGTTGTTGTCGTAGTAGAAATAGCAGCAGTAGTACTAATACTTGTTGTAGCAATAGTATAAGTAGAAGTATTAGGAGTTAGTAGATATTGTAGTAGTAGTAGTCGTTGTTGTTGTTGTGTTAGATCGAGTAGGAGTTGGAGTCGGAGTAGGAGTAGCAGTACTATACGTAGTGCTAGCAGAAGTAGTAGCAATAGTCGCAGTAGTAGAAGGAGTAGCAGTAGTAGTTATTGTAGTAGTAGTGGTGGTAGTATTAATTGTAGTAGTGGTAGCTGAAGTAGTAGCAGAAGTAGTAGTAGTAGTAGTAATAGTAGCAATAGGAGTAGTACTAGTAGTAGTAGTTGTAGTATTAGTAGTAGTAGAAGAAGTAGTAGCAGTAGTAGTAGTAGTAATAGTAGCAGTAGTAGTGGTAGCAGTAGTTGTCATCGTAGTAGTTAGGGTAGTAGTAGTAGTCGGAGTAGTAGTAGTACTAGTAATAGTAGTAGTTGTAGTTGTAATAGAAGTAGTATTAGTAGTAGTATTCTTGGTTGAAGTAGTAGAAGTTAGAGTAGTAGTTGTAACAGCAGTAGTAGAATTAGTAACAGAAGGTGTAGCATGACTAGTAGTAGTAGTAATAGTAGTAGTTGTAGTTGTAGTAGTAGTAATAGTTGTTGTTGTTGTAGTACAAGTAGTTGTAGTATTAGTAGTAGTAGGAGGAGGAGGAGGAGAAGTAGCAGCAGTAGTAGTAATAGTAATAGTAGTAGGAGTAGTATTTGAAATATCAGTCATAATAGTAGTAGTTGTATTTGTAGTAGTAGTAGTTGTAGTAAAAGTAGTAGTTGTAATTGTAGTGGTAGCAGTAGTAGAAGTCATAGGAGTAGTAGCAGTTGTTGTTGTTGTTGTAAAAGTAGGAGTTGGAGTAGTAGAATTTGTTGATGTAGTAGTGGTCGTAGTAGTCGTAGTAGTAGTAGTAGTATTAGAAGTAGTAGTAATAGTACTACTACTAGTAGGAGAAGTAGTCGTAGTAGTTGTAATTGTAATACTAGTAGGGGTAGTATTAGCAGTAGGAGTAGTCTTTGTAGTAGTAGTAGTCTTTGTAGTAGTAGTAGTGGTAAAAATAGTAGCTATAATTGTTGTTGTAGCTGTTGTAGAAGTCATAGGAGTAGTAGTAGTAGTAGTTGTTCTAAAAGTAGGAGTTGGAGCAGTAGTAGTTATACATGCAATAGTAGTAGTAGTTGTTATAGTAGTAGAAGTAGTAGTAGTTGTTGTTATTGTTGTAGAAGTAGTAGTAGTAGTGTTTGTACTAGTGCTAGTAGAATTCGCACTAGTAGTAGTAGTAGATGTAGTAGCCGAAGTAGTAGTAGTAGATGTAGTAGTCGAGGAAGTAGTAGTAGTAGTAGTTGTTGTTGTTATAGCCACAATAGTAGTAGTAGTAGTAGTAATAGTAGTAGTAGTAGCAGTTGTACCAGTAGTAGTATTGTAGTAGTAGTTGCAGTTGCAGAAGTAGTAATAGTAGTAGAACTAGAAGTAGTAGAAGCAGTTGTAGAAGCAACAGCAGCAGCAGTAGTAGTAGTAGTAGTAGTAGTAGCGGTAATAGTAGTAGTAGTAGCAACAATAACAATAATAGTAGTAGTAGTAGCAATAGCTGTAGAACTAGAAGTACTAGATATTGAGTAGCAGTAGAACTAGAAGTAGGAGTTGGAGTTGTAGTAGGAGTAGGAATAGTTGCCGTAGTGGTAGTAGCAGTTGCAGCAGGATTAGTAGTAGCAGCAGTAGTAGTGGGAACAGTTTTAGTTCTTGTTGTAGCTGTACTAATAGTAGTAGTAGTTGTTGTTGTAGTCGGAGTAGGAGTAGCAGTAGCAGTTGGAGTAGAAGTATTATTATTAGTAGTAGTAGGAGCAGTAGAAGGAGTAGTAGTAGTAGCAGTTGTACTAGTAGTAGTATTAGTAGTAGCAGCAGTAGTTGAAGTAGTTGTATTAGCAGTTGTACTAGTAGTAGAATTTGTAGTAGTTGTTTTGGTAATTGTTGTATTATTAGTAGCATTAGGTGTAGTTGTTGTTGTAGTACTAATATTACTTGTAGTATTAGTAGTAGCATTAGTGGGAGTAGGTGTAGTAGTACTAGTAGCAGTAGTAGTATTAGTAGCAGCAATAGTAGTTGTAGCAGTCATGGTAGGTGTAGTAATTGTAGTAGTAGTAGGGGTAGTAGCTGTTGGAGTAGCACTACTAATGTGAGTAGTAGTAGTAGTAATAGTAGTACTAGTAGCAGTAGTAGCCATAGTAGTAGCAGCAGCAGGAGCAGTAGTAGCAGTTTTGGTTGTTGTTGTAGTAGCCGCAGCAGCTATAGCAGTAGTAGTGGTTGTTGTTGTTGTAATAGTAGCAGTAGTTTTTGTAGCAATATTAGTAGTAGTTGTTGTGCTAGTCGTAGTTGCAATAGTTGTAATTGTAGCAACAATTGTCGTAGTTGGAGCAACCGTAGCAGTAGTAGTTATAGTAGTAGTAATAACAATAGTATTAGTGGTAGTAGTAGTGGAAATAATTGTAGAAGCAGCAGAAACAACAACAGTAGTAGTAGTATAGGCAGTACTAGTGGGAGCAGTTGTAGCAGATGTAGCAATAGTCGTAGTAGTAGTGGTAATAGTAGTAGCAGCAACAACAACAACAATAATAGTAGTAGCAGTAACAGTAGTACGAGAACTAGTAGATATTGAGTAGCAGTAGTACTAGAAGTAGTAGTAATAGTAGCAGTCGTAGTTGTAATAGTAGTAGTAGTAGTAATAGCAATAGTAGCAACAATAATAACAATAGTAGTAGTAGTAATAGCACTAGCTGTAGTAGTAGTACTAGAACTAGTAGATATTGTGTAGCAATAGTAGCAGTAGTAGAAGTAGTAACAGTTGTAGGACTCGTAGTTGCAATAGTAGTAGTAGCAGTAGTAGTAATAGTAGTTGTAGTAGTAGTATAGTAGCAGTAGTAGTAGTAGGAATAGGAGTAGGAGTAGTAGCCGGAGGATTAGTAGTAGTAGTAGGAGTAGGAGTAGTAGTAGGAGTTGCAGTAGTAGTAGTAGGAGTTGTAGGAGTAGTAGTAGCAATAGGGGTAGTAGCAGCTGTAGTAGGAGTAGTAGTAGGAGTAGTAGTAACATAAGTAGGAGTAGTAGTAGGAGTAGTAGTAACATAAGTAGGAGTAGGTGTAGTAGTAGTAGTAGGGGGAGGAGAAGATGTAGTAGTAGTAGTGGAAGTAGGAGTTATAGTTGCAGTTCTTGTTGTAGCAGTAGTAATAATAGTTGTAGTAGTAGTGGTAGTAGTCAGAGTAGTAGGAGTAGGAGTAGCAGTAGGAGTTGGAGTAGAAGTAGTATTAGTAGTTGTACTAGTAGTTGTACTAGTAGGAGTATTAGTAGTAGCAGCAGCAGTAGAAGTAGTTGTAATAGTAGTAGAATTAGTAGTAGTTGTTTTAGTAGTTATAGTATTATTAGTAGTAGTAGGAGTAGTTGTTGTTGTAGTAGTAGTAATAATAGTTGTACTAATAGTAATAGTAATATTACTCGTAGTATTAGTAGTAGCAATAGTGGGAGTAGTAGTAGTAGTATTAGTGGCAGAAGTAGTAGTATTAGTAGCAGTCGTAGTAGGTGTAGTAGTTATAGTGGTAGTATGGGTAGTATCTGTTGGAGAAGCACTAGTAATGTGAGTAGTAGTAATAGTAGTAATAGTAGTAATAGTAGTAGTAGTAGCAGTTGTAGTTGTAGCAGGAGTAGCTGCAGCAGCAGTAGCAGTTTTGGTTGTTGCGGTAGTAGCTGCAGAGCAATAGTAATAGTAGTAGTTGTTGTTGTTGTTGTTGTAGCAGTAGTAGTAGTAGTAGTAGTAGTAATAGTTTTTGTAGCAATAGTAGTAGCAGGAGCAGCTGTAGCAGTAGTAGTTATAGTAGTAGTAATAACAGTAGTATTAGTAGTAGTAGCAATAGAAGTTATTGTAAAAGCAATAGTAGCAGCAGTTGTAGTACTAATAGTAGTTTTAGTAGTAGGAGTAGTAGTAGTTTTAGTAGCGGTAGTAGAAGTAGTAGTATTAGTTTTACTCCTACGACTGTTGCTACAACTGCAAAATCTACTACTACTAATACTATTACTACTACAACTACTACTACTGCTACAATTATTTCTAATACTACTACCACTACTACTATGGCTATTACTACTACTGCTACTTCTCTTACAACTAGCACAACGGCTACAAGTAGTAGTAGTAGTAGTAATAGTAGTTTTAGTAGTAGTAGTAGTAGTAGTAGTAGTAGTAGTTTTACTTCTACAACGAATGCTACAACAGCGACTACTGCTACTGCTGCTGCTACTACTACTACTGCTACTTCTACTTCTAATATTGCTAGGACTACTACTACGGCTACGGCCATACAATGGCTACGGCCACTACTACTACTTCTCCTACTACTACTGTTACTGCTAATACTACTATTGCGAGAATCTCTCCTACAACTTCTATAGCTACTACTTGGACTACAACTGCAACTTCTGCGACTACCACTACTAATTTTACTACTATTATTACTACTGCTACTACTTCTACTACTATGACTACTACTACAGCTACTACTACTACCACTACTCCAACTACTACCACTACAACTGCTGCTACAACTACCTTTACTAATACAGCTATGACTACTACCACTACTACTTCTCCTACCACTTCCATCGGTACAACTACTACTGCATCTACTACTGCTGCTGTAACTACCACTACTACCACTACTACTACTATTCTTACTACTGCTACAACTATTACTACCGCTACCACTACAACAACTACTATTGCCAGTACTCCTACAACTATTAGTACTACTGATACGACTACTACAGCAACATCTACTACTACTAATACTGCTATTGGTACTATTATAGCTTGTACTATTTCTACTAGTACCATTGCTACTATAGCTACCACGGCAACTTCTGCTATTACTCCTAATACTACTATGACTATTGCTACAACTACAACGACTACTGTTACTACTAATACTACTACTACTACTTCTTTAACTTCTACTACCACTACTACTACTATTACATCCGCTACAGCTACTACTAACAAAATTACTACTACTACTGCCGATACTACTATTACTTCTGCTACTACTACTACTATTGCTACTACGACTACTAAAACTCCTTCTACTCCTACTACTACTACTGCCACTACTACTACTGTTACTACTATTAGTATTGCTTCTGCTACTACTAGTACTACTGGTACTACTTTTGCTAATACTACTGCTGCTTCTACTACTAGTACTACTATTACTACTGCAAATACTACTACTACTAGTACTA
>RXID01022230.1:14996-29443 GCA_005019695.1 Trichopus zeylanicus subsp. travancoricus
ATTAGAAGTAGTAGTAGTACTACTACTACTAGTAGGAGAAGTAGCCGTAGTAGTTGTAATTGTAATAGTAGTAGGGGTAGTATTAGCAGTAGGAGTAGTAATAGCAGTAGTAGTAGTCTTTGTAGTAGTTGTAGTCTTTGTATTAGTAGTAGTAGTAAAAATTGTAGCTATAATTGTTGTAGGATAGCTGTTGTCGAAGTCATCAGGAGTGTAGGTAGTTGTTGTTGTTCGAAGTAGGAGTTGGAGTAGTATAGTTTATAGATTGCATAGAGTAGTAGTTGTTAGAGTAAATAGAAGTAGAGCTAGTTGTTATTGTTGTAGAAGTAGTAGTAGTAGTGTTTGTACTAGTGCTAGTATAATTCGCACTAGTAGTAGTAGTAGATGTAGTAGTCGAAGTAGTAGTAGTAGATGTAGTAGTCGAAGTAGTAGTAGTAGTAGTAGTTGTTGTTGCTGTTATAGCCACAGTAGTAGTAGTAGTAGTAGTAGTAGTAGTAGTAGTAATAGTAGTAGTAGTAGCAGTTGTACCAGTAGTAGTATTGTAGTAGTAGTTGCAGTTGCAGAAGTAGTAATAGTAGTAGAACTAGAAGTAGTAGAAGCAGTCGTAGAAGCAACAGCAGCAGCAGCAGCAGTAGTAGTAGTAGTAGTAGCGGTAATAGTAGTAGTAGTAGCAACAACAACAATAATAGAAGTAGCAGTAGCAATAGCTGTAGAACTAGAAGTATTAGATATTGAGTAGCAGTAGAACTAGAAGTAGGAGTCGGAGTTGTAGTAGGAGTAGGAATAGTTGGCGTAGTGGTAGCAGTAGTTGTAGCAGGATTAGTAGTAGCAGTAGTAGTGGTGTTAACAGTTGTAGTTCTTGTTGTAGCTGTAGTAATAGTAGTAGTAGTAGTTGTTGTAGTCAGAGTAGGAGTAGCAGTAGCAGTAGCAGTAGCAGTTGGAGTAGAAGTATTATTATTAGTAATAGTAGGAGCAGGAGAAGGAGTAGTAGTAGTAGCAGTTGTACTAGTAGTAGTATTAGTAGTAGCAGCAGTAGTTGAAGTAGTTGTAGTAGCAGTTGTACTAGTAGTAGAATTTGTAGTAGTTGTTTTGGTAATTGTTGTATTATTAGTAGCATTAGGTGTAGTTGTTGTTGTAGTAGTAATATTACTTGTAGTATCAGTAGTAGCATTAGTGGGAGTAGGTGTAGTAGTACTAGTAGCAGTAGTAGTATTAGTAGCAGCAATAGTAGTTGTAGCAGTCATGGTAGGTGTAGTGATTGTAGTAGTAGTAGGGGTAGTAGCTGTTGGAGTAGCACTACTAATGTGAGTGGTAGTAGTAGTAATAGTAGTAGTAGTAGCAGTAGTAGCCATAGTAGTAGCAGCAGCAGGAGCAGTTGTAGCAGTTTTGGTTGTTGTTGTAGTAGCCGCAGCAGCTATAGCAGTAGTAGTGGTTGTTATTGTTGTAATAGTAACAGTAGTTTTTGTAGCAATATTAGTAGTAGTAGTTGTGCTAGTCGTAGTTGCAATAGTTGTAATTGTAGCAACAATTGTTGTAGTTGGAGCAACAGTAGCAGTAGTAGTTATAGTAGTAGTAATAACAGTAGTATTAGTAGTAGTAGTAGCAGAAATAATTGTAGAAGCAGCAGAGACAACAACTGTAGTAGTAGTATAGGTAGTACTAGTGGGAGCAGTTGTAGCAGATGTAGCAATAGTCGTAGTAGTAGTGGTAATAGTAGTAGCAGCAGCAACAACAACAATAATAGTAGTAGCAGTAACAGTAGTACGAGAACTAGTAGATATTGAGTAGCAGTAGTGCTAGAAGTAGTAGTAATAGTAACAGTCGTAGTTGTAATAGTAGTAGTAGTAGTAATAGCAGCAATAGTAGCAACAATAATAACAATAGTAGTAGTAGTAATAGCACTAGCTGTAGTAGTAGTACTAGAACTAGTAGATATTGTGTAGCAATAGTAGCAGTAGTAGAAGTAGTAACAGTTGTAGGACTCGTAGTTGCAATAGTAGTAGTAGCAGTAGTAGTAATAGTAGTTGTAGTAGTAGTATAGTAGCAGTAGTAGTAGTAGGAATAGGAGTAGGAGTAGTAGCCGGAGGATTAGTAGTAGTAGTAGGAGTAGGAGTAGTAGTAGGAGTTGCAGTAGTAGTAGTAGGAGTTGTAGGAGTAGTAGTAGCAATAGGGGTAGTAGCAGCTGTAGTTGGAGTAGTAGTAGGAGTAGTAGTAACATAAGTAGGAGTAGTAGTAGAAGTAGTAGTAACATAAGTAGGAGTAGGTGTAGTAGTAGTAGTAGGGGGAGGAGAAGATGTAGTAGTAGTAGTGGGAGTAGGAGTTATAGTTGCAGTTCTTGTTGTAGCAGTAGTAATAATAGTTATAGTAGTAGTGGTAGTAGTCAGAGTAGTAGGAGAAGGAGTAGCAGTAGGAGTTGGAGTAGAAGTAGTATTAGTAGTTATACTAGTAGTTGTACTAGTAGGAGTATTAGTAGTAGCAGCAGCAGCAGAAGTAGTTGTACTGGTAGTAGAATTAGTAGTAGTTGTTTTAGTAGTCATAGTATTATTACTAATAGTAGGAGTAGTTGTTGTTGTAGTAGTAGTAATAATAGTTGTACTAGTAGTAATAGTAATATTACTCGTAGTATTAGTAGTAGCAATAGTGGGAGTAGTAGTAGTAGTATTAGTAGTAGTAGTAGTATTAGTGGCAGAAGTAGTAGTATTAGTAGCAGTCGTAGTAGGTGTAGTAGTTATAGTGGTAGTATGGGTAGTATCTGTTGGAGTAGCACAAGTAATGTGAGTAGTAGTAATAGTAGTAATAGTAGTAGTAGCAGCAGTTGTAGTTGTAGCAGGAGTAGCTGCAGTAGCAGTTGCAGTTTTGGTTGTTGCGGTAGTAGCTGCAGAGCTATAGTAGTAGTAGTAGTTGTTGTTGTTGTTGTTGTTGTAGTAGTAGTAGTAGTAGTACTAATAGTTTTTGTAGTAATAGTAGTAGTAGGAGCAGCTGTAGCAGTAGTAGTTATAGTAGTAGTAATAACAGTAGTATTAGTAGTAGTAGCAATAGAAGTTATTGTAAAAGCAATAGTAGCAGCAGTTGTAGTAGTAATAGTAGTTTTAGTAGTAGGAGTAGTAGTAGTTTTAGTAGCGGTAGTAGAAGTAGTAGTATTAGTTTTACTCCTACGACTGTTGCTACAACTGCAAAAGCTACTACTACTAATACTATTACTACTGCAACTACTACTACTGCTACAATTATTTATAATACTACTACCACTACTACTATGGCTATTACTACTACTGCTACTTCTCTTACAACTAGCACAACGACTACAAGTAGTAGTAGTAGTAGTAATAGTAGTTTTAGTAGTAGTAGTAGTAGTAGTAGTTTTACTTTTACAACCAATGCTACAACAACGACTACTACTACTGCTGCTGCTACTACTACTACTGCTACTTCTACTTCTAATACTGCTAGGACTACTACTACGGCTACGGCTATACAATGGCTACGGCCACTACTACTACTTCTCCTACTACTACTGTTACTGCTAATACTACTATTGCGAGAACCTCTCCTACAACTGTTATAGCTACTACTTGGACTACAACTGCAACTTCTGCGACTACCACTACTAATTCTACTACTATTATTACTACTGCTACTACTTCTACTACTATGACTACTACTACAGCTACTACTACTACCACTACTCCAACTACTACCACTACAATTGTTGCTACAACTACTTTTACTAATACAGCTATGACTACTACCACTACTACTTCTCCTACCACTTCCATCGGTACAACTACTACTGCATCTACTACTGCTGCTGTAACTACCACTACTACTACTATTCTTACTACTGCTACAACTATTACTACCGCTACCACTACAACAACTACTACTGCCACTACTCCTACAACTATTAGTACTACTGATACAACTACTACAGCAACATCTATTACTACTAATACTGCTATTGGTACTATTATAGCTCGTACTATTACTACTAGTACCATTGCTACTATAGCTACCACAGCAACTTCTGCTATTACTCCTAATACTACTATGACTATTGCTACTACTACAACGACTACTATTACTACTAATACTGCTACTACTACTTCTTCTACTTCTACTACCACTACTACTACTATTACATCCGTTACAGCTACTACTAACAAAATTTCTACTACTACTGCCGATACTACTCTTACTTCTGCTACTACTACTACTATTGCTACTACGACTACTAAAACTCCTTCTACTACTACTGCCACTACTACTACTGTTACTACTATTAGTATTGCTTCTGCTACTACTAGTACTACTGGTACTACTTTTGCTAATACTACTACTGCTTCTACTACTAGTACTACTATTACTATGCAAATACTACTACTACTAGTACTACTGCTACTACTACCGCTAGTGCTAATCCTACTACTACTACTGCTACTGCTACTCCTCCTCCAACTACTACAACTACAATTCCTACCCTAACCACCATTACTACTCCTACTACTACTCCTACTACAACTCCTACACCTAGTACTACTCCTAGAACTCCTACTGCTACTACTATTACTACTACAACAACAACCATTACTAATACTACTATTACTACTACTACTTCTACTGCTACTACTACTACTACTAAAACTACTACTACTGGTTCTACTCTAGCTACTACAACTCCAACTACTACTACGATAACAACAATAACAACAACTTCTACTACTACTACTACTACTACTACTACTACTACTACTACTACTACTACTACTACTACTACTACTACAATAACAATGACAACAACAACAACAACTACTTCTACTACTACTACAACTACAGCAATAACTACTACTACTATTACCGTTGCTCCTGCTAATATTACTACTACAACTACTAATACTACTAATACTACGACTATTATGACTACTACTCCTACTACTCCAACTACCCCAACTACTCCTACTACTCCAACTACTACTACTCCTACCACTCCTACGACTCATAATACTACTACTACTACAACTTCTGCTGCTACTATGATTTCTACTACTACAACTACTACCGCTACAGCTACTTCTAGTGCAACTACTACTACTCCTACTACTACTACTACTATTGCTACTAGTGCAATTGCTGCTGCTGCCATAGCTACTGCTACTACTGCTGCCAGTATAACTAAAACTGTTACTTCTACTCCTCCTACTACAACTACTATTGCTGCTATCGCTACTGTGACTACTACTCCTATAACGTCTCCTACAACAACTACTACAGCTGCTGCTGCTGCAACTACTACTACTACTACTACTACTACTACTACTACTACTTATACTACTACTGCTGCTACTGCTGCTTATACAGTCATTGTTGCTACTACTACTAGAACTGCTACTTTTGCTATAAACACTACTATTATCACCTCAACAACTATTACTGCTACTACTGCTTCTACTACTCTACTACTTTGCCTACTACTACCACTACTGCTACAACTACTAATACTACTGCTACGACTAGTGCTACTGCAACTACTACAAATAGTACTACTACTATTACTGCTGCTACTACTACTATTGCCACTAATAATACTACTAGTATTGCTGCTACTACTATTACTACAGCTAATACTACTACTAGAACTACTACCAGTACCAGAACTACAACTGCTAGCACCACCACCACTACTAATAGTACTATTTCTCCTTGCACTTCTACTTGTACAACTACTATTGCATCTACTACAACTACTACAACTACTACTACTACTACCACAACTACTGTTACTACAACTACCACTATTAGTATTGCTACCACTACAACTGCAGTTGCTACTACTACCACTCCTCTTACTAAAACTATTTGTACTAATGCTACTACTACTACATCTGCTTCTATTGCTACTAACACTGCTATTGTTACTACTACATCTCTTACAATTTCCACTGCTACTATTGCTACTACTACTACTACTATTATGACTACTACGATTATTACTACTACTAATACTACTACTACTTCTCCCACTACTACTACAGGTACCACTACTACTTCTGCTACTGCTGCTACTATAGCTACTCCTACAGCAACTACTGCTATTACTATAGCTACTACAACTACTACTTCTACTACCACTACTACTACTAGTACTATTGTTACCACCACTGCTAGTACTCCAACTAGTTCTCCCACTACTACTACTACTACTACTACAACTGTTACTACTACTTGTTTTGCTCGTATTTCCACTAGTACTACTGGTACCACTTCTACTACTACTACTACTGCTTCTACTATTACCACTACTACTAGTACGACTACAAATACTACTAATACTAGTGCTACTGCTACTGCTACTACTACTGCTAATACTACTGCTACTACTACTATTACTGCTACAACTCCTACTACAAGAACAACAATTCCTACCCGTACCACCACTACAACTCCTAGGACTACTACTACAACTCCTACTACTACTACTACAACTACTACTCCAGCTACTACTCCTACTACTCCTACTACTACTACTACTACTGCAGCAAAAACTACGACTAATACAACTACTACTATCGTTACTACTACTTCTTCTACTACTACGACTAAAACTAACACTACTAGTACTAGTAATACTCCTACTACTACTATGACAACTACTATTACTACTACTACTACTACCACTACTACCACTACAACTATTGCTAATGCTCCAATTACAACTACTACGACTACTAATACTACTACTAATAATAATACTACTACTACGACTACTGCTCCTGCTACAACCACTACTACTACTACAACAACAACTACTACTACTATAACTACTACTACTACTACTACTCCTACAACTATTACTACTACCCCAGCTAATACTACTACTGCTACTACTCCTTCCAATGCTACTGCTACTGCTAGTCCTATTACGACTGCTACTCCTACTACAACTACCACTACTGCAACTATTGCTTCTCCTACTAATCCTACTACTCCTATTACTGCTACTACTATGACTGGTGCTACTACTACTACTACTACAAGCACTACTACCGCTATTGCTACTTCTACTACTACAGCTCCTACTCCTACTAATATTACTACTACTATTGCCACTACTACTAGTGCTGCTGCTGCTACTGCTGCTACCGCTACTACTACTACTCCAACTACTACTGCTATTACTGCTACAACTACTACTACTTCTATTACTACTGCTATCGCTAGAAATACCACTACTCAAAAAACTACTGGTACTGCTACTACTATTACGGCTACTAAAATTTCTACTACACCTACTACTACTACTAATTCTACTACTCCTACCACCACTAAAACTACTACTACTTCTTCTGCTAGTACTACTACTCATACTACTAATATTGCTACAACAACTACTACTGCTACTACTGCTGCTGCTGCTACTACTGCTACTCCTTATGCTACTACTAGTACTACTACCGCTACAACCACTACTACTACAACCACTACTGTTGCAACTCTACACCAACTACTACTACCACTGCAACTACATCTTCCACAGCTACTACTACTAATACTAATATTTCTACTACTGCCACTATTGCAATAACTATTACTATTGCTACTACTACTACTACTACTACTAGTACTGCTACTGCTACTACTACAACCACTTCGACAAGTTTTGCTACTACTATGACTACTATTACGACTACGACTTCAACTAGTACTACTGCTACTTCTACAAATACTACTACTATTACTACTACAACTATAATCGCTACCACTACTACTACTACTACTGCGTTACTACTACTACCACTACTTGTACTACACCAACTAGTACTAATGTTGTTGCTGCTCCTACATCTACTGCTACTACTACAACTATTACTACTTCTGCTGCTATTTCTTCTAGAACTACCACTACTAATATGGCAACTACTACTTTTGCTCCACCGGATGCTACTACTAGTAATTCTACTACTAGTACTATTAGTACCATAACTACTATTACTGCTACTAATATTACTACTTATACTACTATTGTTGCAACTACTACTACTATTGTTGCAACTACTGCAACTCCTATAGATGCTACTATTGCTACAATGGCTGTTGTTACTACTGCTGCTGCAACTAGTATTGCTAATACTACTGCTGCTACTACTACTACTATAACTACTGCTGCAACTACTACCTCTATTTCTAATAATACTACTACAACTACTAAAAGAACTACTCCTTTTAGTACAAGTACCATTGCTATAACTCTCACTATTGCTACAGCTATTACCACTACTTCCCCTACTTCTACTACCTCTATAACTACTACTTCTTCTACAACAACAACAACTTCTACTACCATGACTACTACTACTGCTACTACTACTACTACAACAACAACAACAACAATAACTACTACTACTACTACTACTACTACAACAACAACAACAACAACAACTACTACTACTACTACTAGTACTACTACTACTAGTACTACTACTACTACTACTAATTCTACTACTAGCATTACTACTTCTATAGTTCCCACATCTATTAGTACTAGTACGACTGCCACTACAACTCCTCCTCCACCTCCTACTACTACTACAACAACTACTGCTACAACTGTTACTACTGCCACTATTACCACTTCTACTACAACCACTACTATTATTACTATTACTACAACCATGACTATAACTACTAGTACTACTACTAGTACTACTACTACTACTGTGACTATAGTCACTACTACTATTGCTTCTGCACTACTACTTCTATTACCACTGCTACTGTTATTGCAACTATAGCTACAACTGCTACAACTTCTACTATTACTACTATGGCTACTACTGCTACTACCGCTACTACTACCGACGCTACTAGTCCTATAGCTACTACAGCTACAACTGCTACTTTTCATACTACTACTAATTCTGCTAAGACTACAACTGTGACTACTATTGCTACTACTAGTACTAGTACTTCTGCTATAAAAACTATTATTGCTAATACTTCTACTACAACTACGACTGATGCTACTGCTACTATTACTACTACTACTTCTACAACTAATATACTACTACTAATGTTGCTACTACTATTACTACTTGTATTACAGCTACTACTGCTGCCGCTACTGCCACTACGGGTACCACTACAATAGCTACTACTACTACTACTACTACTACTACTTCTACTACCACTGTTGCTCCTACTGCAACATCCACAACCACCACTACTACTACTACTCCTCCTACTATATCTGCTATGACTACTACTCTAGCTAGTACTATTCTGCAACTATTGCTGCTAATGTATTATTAATACTACTACTACTGCTACTATTACTACCCCTACTACTATCGCTGCTACTATGACTATGGGTACCACTATAATAGCTTCTATTACTACTACTACTACTACTTATACGACCACTATTGCTCCTACTGCTATAGCTACTACTGGCACTCCCACAACCACTAGTACTACTACTACTCTGACTATTTCTGCTATGACTACTACTGCTCCTACTGCTACTACTACTCTAGCTAGTACTATTTCTGCAACTATTGCTACTAATGTACTATTAATACTACTTCTACAACTACTATTACAACCACTACTACTACAATTACTACTTCTACTACTACTACAACTACTACTACTACTACTACTACTTCTACTTCTACTAGTACTACTACTACTGCTACTACTGCTACTATGCTGATGTGGCTACTAATACTACTACTACTACTAATACTGCTATGAGTGCAACTGTAACTTCTACTTCAACTACAACAACTTCTGCTTCTGCTGCTACTACTACTACTATACTACTACTACTATTATGGCAACTTCTACTACTAATGCAACAACAACTACTACTACTGCTACTAATACTACTACTATGAGCAATAGTTATTGTGACAGTAGTAGTAGTAGCAGTTCTAGAACTTGTTGTAGTAGCACCTATAGTACTGGTAGTAGTAGAAGAACCAGCAGCAGTAGTTGTTGCAATAGTAGTAGTAGCTGTAGTCATAGTAGTAAGAGAAGTTACAGTAGTAAGCAGTAGCCAGCAGTGGTAGTTTGGAGTAGTAGGTGGAGTAGGAGTAATATCATAGTAGTAGTAGTGGTAGATGTAGTAGTAAGCAGTAGTATTCATAGTAGTAGTAGTAGTAGTAAGTAGTAGTAGTAGTCGTAGGAGCCCAGCAAGCAGCAGCAAGCAGCAGCAGCAGCAGCTCGCAGGCAGCAGTCAGCAGCAGTAGTAGTAGTAGTAGTAGTAGTAGTAGTAGTAGTAGGAGTAGTAGTATAGTAGTATAGTAGGATAGTAGTACAGTAGTAGTAGTAGTAGTAGTAGTAGTAGTGAGTAGTGAGGTGCTTAGTAGCAGCAGCAGCAGCAGCTAGTAGTAACAGCTATAGTAGTAGTAGTAGCAGTATTGGTAGTAGCTGCTACTACAGCAGCAGCAGTATTAGTAGCAGCAGCTATAGTAGTAGTAGTAACAGCTATAGTAGTAGTAGTAACAGCTATAGTAGTAGTAGTAGCAGTAGTGGTAGTAGTAGTAACAGCTATAGTAGTAGTAGTAGCAGTAGTGGTAGTAGTAGTAGCAGTAGTGGTAGTAGCTGCTACTACAGCGGCAACAGTATTAGTAGTGGTAGCTGTAGTAGTTGTAGTTGTAGTAGTAATAGTAGTAGTAGTAGCAGTGATAGCAGTAGCTGCAGTAGCATTTCAAATAGTAGTTATGGTAGTAGTAGTAGTAGTTTTACTAGTTGTAGTAGCAATAGAAATAATAGGAGCAATAGTAGTAGTAGTAGCAATAGTTTTAGTGGTTAGGGTAGTAGTAGTAGGAGTTATTGTAGCAGTCCTAGTAGTAGATATAGTCACAATTGTGGTGGTAGCAGTGGTAGTTGTAGTAGTTGAGGTAGTAGAGATGTAGCGGTGGCATTAGTAGTAGATCTAGTAGTAGAAGCAGTAGTAGTAAGAGTAGTAGTAGTAGGAGTAGTAGGATAAGCAGTAGTTGTAGTAGTAGTAGTAGCAAAAGTAGTAGTTGCAATAGTAGTAGTAGTAGTAGTAGTAGGAGTAGTAGTACAAGTTGTAGCAGTAGTGGAAGCAGCAGTAGTAGTAGCTGTGGCAACAGCAAGAGCTGAGTTGTTCGAGTAGTAGTAGTAATAGTTGGAGTAGTAGTAGTAGAAGTAGCTATTGTTGAAGTATTAGCAGTAGTTGTTGAAGTAGTCATAGTAGTAGTAGGAGTAGTAGCGTTAGTAGTAGCACCAGAAGTAGTAGCAGCTATAGTATTAGTAGGAGAATTAGTAATAGCTACAGTCATAGTTGTACATGCAATAGCAGTAGTAGCAGTAGCTGTAGTTATAGTAGTAGTAGTAGCTGTAGTAGAAGAAGTTGTTATCGTAGTAGTACTACTAGTAATAGTAGAAGTTGTAGTAGCAGTAGTTACAGGCCTAGTATTGATAGCAGTAGTTACCATAGTTGCAGTAATAGTAGTCATTATTGTCATAGTAGAAGAAGAAGTACTAGTAGTAGTAGTGGTAGTAGTAGAAATAGTAGTAATATTAGTAATAATAGCAGTAGCAGTCCTAGTAGTAGTAGTAGTACTAGCAGCAGTAGTAGTAGCAGCAGTATTAGTAGAAGTAGCTACAATAATAGTAGTAGCAGTAGCAATAGTAGTGGCATAAGCAGCAGTAGTAACAGTAGTAGTAGTAGTAGTGTAGTAGTAGAGGTAGTAGCTGTAGTAGTAGTAGTAGTAGTTGGTGAGGTAGTTGTTGCAGCAATAGTGGTAGTAGTGGTAGAAGCAGCAGTAGTTGTAGGGGCAGTAGTAGTATTAGTTGTAGTAGTGGTAGCGGTAGTAGCATGTACAGTTGTAGTGGTAATAGTAGCAATAGTAGTAGTAGTAGGAGAGGTAAAAGAAGTAGCCATAGTAGTTGTTGTAGTAGTAGAAGTAGTAGTAGTACTAGTAGAACTAGATGAAGCAGTAGTAGCAGCAATAGTAGTAGTAGTTGTTGTAGTATTGGAAGTAGTAGCAGTAGCGGTAGTACAAGCAGTAGTTGTAGTTGCGGTAGTAGTAGTAGTTGTGTAGTAGTACTAGTAGTAATAGTCGGTGATGTTGTATTAGTAGTAATAGTAGTGATAGGAGTAGTAGTAGTAGTAGAACATGTAGTAGCAGCAGTAGTAGTAACCGTAATGGTTGTAGTAGTAGTCGTTGTTATCGTAGTAGAAGTAGTAGTAGTAGTAGTGGTAGTAGTCGTAGAAGTATTAGTAATAATAGTAATGATATTAGTAGTAGTCCTATTAGTAGCAGTACTAGCAGTAGTAGAGTAGCAGCAGTATTAGTAGTACTAGCTGCAAAAGTAGTAGTAGCAGTGCAGTAGTAGTAGCAAAAGCAGCAGTAGTAGCAATAGTAGCAGCAATTGTTACAGTTGTAGTAGTAGTAGTAGTAGTATTAGTGTAGTTGTAGTAGTAGTAGTATTAGTGTAGTAGTAGAAGTAGTAGCTGTAGTAGTAGAAGTAGTAGTTGGTGAGGTACTAGTTGTAGCAGTCGCGGTAGTAGTCATAGAAGTAGCTACAGTAGTAGAGGTAGTAGTAGTATTAGTAGTAGTAGCTGTCGTAGTAGCAGTAGTAGTGGCAGTAGTTATAATAGAAGTAGTTTTAGCTGTAGCAGTCATAACAAAAGTAGCAGTAGTTGTAGTAGTTGCAATAGTAGCAGTAATAGAAGCAGCAACAATCGCAGTAGAAGTAGTAATAACTGTAGCAGTAGCTCTAGCGGTAACTTTTGTTCGAGAAGTAGTAGTAGTAGTAGTAGTTGCAGAGGTAGGGGTAGTACCAATAGTAGTTGTTGTAAAAGTTGTAGTAGTAGTATTAGGGTAGTAGTTGAAGTAGTAGTTGTAGTAGTAGAAGTAGTAGTTGGTGAGGTAGTAGTGATAGCAGCAGTGGTAGCAGTAGCAACAATAGTGGTAGTAGTAGTATTAGTTGTAGTAGTGGTAGCCGTAGTAGCAGGTACAGTAGTAGTGGTAATAGTAGCAATAGTAGTAGTAGTAGGAGACGTAGAAGAAGTAGTAGTAGTTGTTGTTGTAGTAGTAGAAGTAGTTGTAGTACTAGTAGACTAGATGTAGCAGCAGTAGTAGAAATAGTATTAGTAGTTGTTGTAGTATTGGCAGTAGTAGCAGTAGCAGTAGTACAAGTTGTAGTTGTACCTGCGAAAGTAGTAGTAGTAGTAGTCGGATGTTGTATTAGTAGTAATAGTAGTGATAGGAGGAGTAGTAGTAGTAGGAGAACGTGTAGTAGCTGTAGTAGTAGTAGTAGTGGTAGTAATAGTCGTATTAGTAGTAGTAGCAATAGTAGTTGTTGTAGCAATAGTAATAGGAGTATTAGTAGTAGCAGCGGAGGTTGTAGTAGTAGTAGTAGGAGTAGTAGTTGTTGTAGCAGTAGTAGTAGTAGTAATGGTAGCACATATAGTGGTAGTAGGAGCAATAGTAGAAATAACAGTTGTGGGTGCAGTATTTCTAAAAGAAGTAGTAGCAGTACAATTTGTATTAGTAGTCAAAAAAATAGTACTTACAGCAGTAGGAGGAGGAGTAGCATTAGAAAAAATAATAGAAGTAGCAATTGTAGTAGGAGTTGTAGTAGTACTAGTAGTAGTTGCAGAAGTACCAATAGTAGAAGTAGTAGTCGTTGTAGTAGAAGCAATAGTATTAGTAGTAGGAGCAATAGTTGTCACGGCAGTAGCTGTAGTAGCAGTAGTAGTACTTGTTGTAGTAGCAGTTATAGTAGTGGTAGTAGTAGATGTACCAGTGACAATAGCTATTGCAGTAGTAGTAGTAGTCATGGTAGTAGTAGAAGTACAGCAGCAGTAGGAGAAGTTGTAGTAGTTAGTAGTAGTAGTTTTAGTAGCAAAAGTAGTTGTCATAGTAGTAGTACTAGTAATAGCAGAAGTAGTACTAGCAAAAGTTTAAGGCCTAGTATTGGTAGCTGTAGTAGCCGGTGTGGCAGTCGTAGCAGTCATTGTTGTCGTATCAGAAGTTGCAACAGTAGTTGTAGTAGTAGAAGTAGCAGTAAAAATAGTAATAATAGTAGTAGTAGTCCAAATAGTAGCAGTAGTACTAGCAGTAGCAGTAGTGGTAGTAGTAGCAATAGTAGTGGTAGAAGCAGCAGTAGTAGCCGCAATTATTACATTAGTAGTTGTAGTAGTAGTATTAGTGTAGTAGTAGAAATAGTAGTTGTAGTAGTAGAAGTAGTAGTTGGTGAGGTAGTTGTTGTAGCAGTAGTGGTAGTAGTGGTAGAAGCAGTAGTAGTTGTAGGGGTACTAGAAGCAGTAGCAAAAGTACAAATAGTTGAAGTAGAAATCATTGTAGTAGAAGCAATAGTATTAGTAGGAGAAGTAGTTGTCGCGGCGGCAGCAGCAGCAGCAGCAGTAGTACTTATTGTAGTAGCAGTTGTAGTAGTGGTGGTAGTAGTAGTATCAG
>RXID01022232.1:0-12113 GCA_005019695.1 Trichopus zeylanicus subsp. travancoricus
CTACTACTACTAATACTACTGCTACTTCTACCACTAATGCTACTAATAATACTAGTACAACTACTACTAAAACTACTACTATTGCTATTACTGCTGCTTCTACTGCTACTATTACTACTACCACAACTGCAACTACTGCTATTGTTGCTACTTCCTCTACTACTATTACTCCTACTACCTATCCTACTACTACTACTACAGCTAGTACTTCGGCTGCTACTGCTACAACTAATACTATTTCTACTACTACTGCTACTATTACTACTGCAACTACTATTGCTACTACTTCTGCTACTACTACTATTTCTACCACCACCACTACTACTTCTGCTACTGCTAATACTACCTTTGTTTATATTACAACAACTACTACTACTACTACTACAACAACGACCACTACTACTATTTCTATTATCGCTTCTGCTACACCTACTACTAATACTACTACTGCTATGGCTACCACTACTGTTGTTGCTACTACAACTACTACAGCTACTACTACTGCAATGACCACTACTACTATTACGATGAGTACAACTACTACGACTTCTGTGAAAACAACGTCAACTTCTTCTATGACTACTGCTAGTACTACTGCTATTGCTACTACTATAATTGCTACTACTACTACTACTACTACTAAACTACGACTACTACTACTACTGCAACTACTACTACTAATACTATAACTACTACTGTTGCTACTACTACTACTACTATTATTGCTCATATTACTGTACCTATTACAACTAATACCACTACTACAACTACTACTATCACTCATATTATAACAACTCTTGTTACAACTACTTCTACTAATAGTACTTCTACTACTGCTATCGCTGCTACTTGTACTTCTACTACTACTAATACTTGTACTACTGCTACTATAACAACAACTACTACTACTATTCTAGCTACTACTATTACTAGGACAATTACTACTACTACTAGTTCACTACTGCCACTACGACAACTACTAGCACTACTACTGCAACGACTACTACTACTACTACTTCTACTACTCCTACTACTTCTACTACTACAACCATTACTAGTACTACTGATACCAATACTACTACTACTGCTAATACTATGGCTAATACTACTACTACCACTACTACTTCTATAGCTACTAGTACTACTATGACTACTACTAATACTAATCCTGCTACTGCAACTACTACAACAACAACTACTACTGCTACTGTCGCAAATACTTCTACTATCGTTACAACTATTGTTGCTCTTACTATGATTGCTACTAATACTTATGTTATGACAATAACTTCTACTATTGCTAATACTTCAATTGATATTAATACAATTTCAACTACTAGTAATACTACTGTCTCTACTGCTACTACAACTTCTACTGCTACTAATACTACCACTACAACTTCTACAACTACTGCTACTGCTGCAACTGGTACTACCACTACTACTATTGCTACTTCTACTACTACTACTACTACTACCACTACTACTACTACTACAATTGCTACTACATCTACTACTACTACCACTATTTCTACTACTGCTGCTGCAACAACTACTACTGCCATTGCGGCTACTGCAACTACTACTACTACTACTGATACTTCTACTGCTACAATTTCAATAACAACAACTACTGCTGCTACTTCTATAACTCCTACTACTGCTATAACGAGTACTACTACGACTACAATTGCTGTTACCACTACTACTCCTACTTACACAACTACTACAACGGTTACTACTGCTACTGCTGCTATTGCTACTACTACTACTACTACTACCACTACCCCTACTACTACCACTACTACTGCTCCTACTACTACTCCTTCTACTACTATAGCTACTGCTGCTACTGCAACTACTGCTACAACTACACTAACTGCTACTACTACCACTGCTTCAACAACTACTGCTACTGCTGCCGCTACTACTACTACTCCAGCTACTACTACTACTTCTACCACTAATGCTGCTGCTACTACTACTACTTTCTACCACTAATGTTGCAAATACTACTTCTACTTCTACTGCTACTTCTACCACTAATGTTGCTGATACTACAACTACTACTACCACTGATACTATTACTGATGCTACTGCTGCTGCTTCTACTACTACTACTACTATCACCACTACTACTACTACTTGTAGTAGTATTATTGCTATTGTTGCTTCTACTACTACTACTCCTACAACTTATCCTACTACTACTACTACTGATATTACTACTACTTCTACTACCACTGCTGTGGCTTCTACTACTAATAGTATTTCTACTACAAGTACGACTGCTGCTACTACCATTACCATTGGTACTGCAACTATGACAACTATTATTGTTGCCACTGTTGCTAATACTACTACTACTACTATAACTCCTCTTTCTCCTACTATTACTGCTGCTACTACTACTATAACTACAACTACTACTACTGCTACTACTACTACTATAACAACTTCTACTTCTGCTACTACTGCAGTTGCTACTCCGACAGTGTTGTTGCTGCTACTACTACTACCACTGCTGCTGCTGCTGCTACTACTACTACCCCTACTACTGTTGCGGTTACCACTACTTCTATTGTTATTGCTGCCGCTGCTGCTACCACTATTATTACTTCTAATACAATTGCTGCTACAACTACTACTACTAATGTTGCTGCTGCTACTGCTAGTACTGCAACTAGTACTACTACTGTTGCTACTACTAGTACTACTACTGTTGCTACCAATTTCACTACTCCTTCTACTACAACAACTACTGCTGCTATTATAGCAACTACCGCTACTATTGTTACTATAGCTACTTTTGCTACTGCAACTGCTACTACTACTACTGCCACTACTATTGTTGGTGCTACTACTTCATCTACTACTACAGCTATAGCAACTACTACAGCAACTGCACCTACTACTGCTACTACTACTACTACTACAACTGCAAGTACTAATGCTACTGCTACTCCTACTACTACTACTACTACTCCTACGTCTACTCCTCTGACAATAATTACTACTCCAACTAGTAGTACTACTACAACTACTACTAATAATTCTTCTACTACTATTGCTGCTACAACAACTACTTTTACTACTACTACTACTACCACCACGACTACTACTAATACTACTACTACTACTACTTCTACTACTACACGTACAACTGCAACTACTTATGCTACTATAACCACTAGTTCTATTACTCCCACTATTGCTACTACTCCTATTCCTCCTCCTACTATTGCAACTTCTACTACTACTACTCCTACTCCAACTCTACTGCTGCTACTACTACTACTACTCCTACTACTACTACTGCTACTACTACGACTACTACTACTACTCTACTAGTACAACAACTACTACTAGTACTCCTACGACTACAAATGCTACTACTACTAGTGCTACTACTACTACTAATCCTACAACTTCAACTCCTACTACTGCCACTCCTACTACTCCTACTACTACTCATGCTCCTACTAGTCCTACTACCACTATTACTGTTGCAACTACTACTCCGACTACTTCTCTTACTACTACTACTAGTACTACTTCTGCTACTACTACAAATATTACCACTACTTCTGCGACTACTACTACAATAATTGCTACTAATACTTTAACAACACCAATTACTCTGATTATCACTCTTACTACTTCTATACCTACTATTACTACTACTACTACTACTTCCACTACAATGCCGACTACTACTGCTGCTGTTGCCACTACTACTGCTACGCCTACTACTACAACTACCACTACTACCACTATTACTATTACTACTACTACTATAGTTACTGCTACGACTACTGCTACTCCTCCTCCTACTACTACTACTACTATTACTACTATTACTACTGCTCCTACTACTACTTCTACTCCTACACAACTCCAATTAACTAGTATTACTACTGCTGCTGCTACTATTAATACTACTCCTCCTATAACTACTCTTGCTGCTGCTGCTGCTACTACTACTACTACTACTACTACTACTATACTACTACTACTACTACTATTACTCTTACTACTCTTACTCTACTGCTACTACTACTACTAGTACTCTTACTACAACTACTACTACTACTACTACTTACTACTGCTACTACGACTACACCTACTCCTACTCCTACTCCTACGGCTATTACTACTATTACAAGTACAACCACTACTATTACTATTGCAACTAATACTACTGGCACTACTACTATTGCTATGCTGGTCTTACTAGTACTACTATAATTGTTGCTACAGCTTCTGCTACTACTACTGCTACTACTACTTCTGCTACAACTATAACAACTACTGTGTTGCTACTCTTACAACTATGACTACTACTTCTACAACAACTACTACCACTACAACTATAGCTACTACTGCTGCTTCTACTACTACTACTACTACTACCACTACTATTACTTCTGCTACTATAGCAACTACTACTCGTACCACTACTACTCTATTATTACTACTATTATTGCTAGTAAAATAATAAATCCTACTACTACTACTAGTGCTACTACTACTACTATTTCTACTACTACTACGACTACTACCACTGCTATTACTACTCCTAATGCTACAACTGCTACTCCTATAGCTACTCAAACTACTACTACAACTACTACTTCGCTACTACAATTTCTTGTACTACTACTATAACTACAACTTGTACTCCTACTGCTACTACTACTGCTATTGCTGCTACTGATGCTTCTACTAACAGTGCAACACTTACAATTACTAGAATAATAACTACTACTACTACACTCCTCCACCTACTACTATAACTACTGTTGCTGCTACTACTACTGCTACTACTACTTTTGTTGCTGCTGCTACTACTAGTACTACAACATCTACTAATACTGCTACAACTGTTACTACTCTGACATCTATACTACAACACAATGGCCTGTTATACGTTTCTACTACTACTGAACAACAACTCTTATTACTCCTACTACTACTATTATTACTACAACTACTAAAACTTCCCCTACTACTACTACTACAACTACTCCTACTACTACTATTACAAAAACAACAACTACTAGTGCTACTGCTGCTACTAATTCTGCTGCTACTACCACTACTACCACAAGTACTACTACTGCTACTGATGCTATAGAAACAACCATTACTACAACTACTACTCCTCGTACTACTACCATGACAAATACTACTGCTACTACTACTATTACCACTACTACTACTAATACTACTACAACTACTATAACAACTACATCTACTACTACAACACTACGCTACTACTACCTCTATTACTACTACTATTACTATTACTTCACTTCTTCTGCAACTACTACTACTACTACCACTACTTCTCCTACAACTACTTCTATTACTAGAAATAATACTACTACTGCTACTATTACATCTACTAAAATTTCTCCTACTACTACCACTACTACTCTTGCCACTACTAATACTACTACTATGGCCACTACTACTACTATAGCTACTACTACTACTACTACTCCGGCTACTACTTCTACTACTATGACTACTCCAATGACTACTTCTACTACTTCTACTACTACTGCTACTACTACTATAGCTACTACTTCTACTACTAGTGCAACTACTACTTCTACTACTACTACTACCACTACTACTACTATTTCTACTGCTATTGCAACAACAATAACTATAACTACTACTACTACTGCTACTACTACTTCTACTACTGCTACTACTACTTCTGCTTCTACTGCAAGTACTACTTCTACTACTACCTCTACAACTACTATTGCTATTGTTACTATACTACTACTACTAGTATGCCTACACTAACTCCTACTCCTCCTATGACAATAACAACTACTACTACTTTGACTACAACTACAACATCAACTCCTACTACTGCAACTACTACTATTTCTACTACTACTAATACTGCAACAATAACTACTACTACTACTACAAGTAGGTCTACTACAACTACTGCTACTGCTACCACTACTGCTACTACTTCTACTACTATAATAGTAGCAACAACAACAACAGTAGCAGTAGTAGTATTAGTATTAGTAGTAGTAGGAGGAGTAGAGTAGCAATAGAGCTAGCAATAGCAACAGTAGCAATAGAACTTCTAGCAGCATTAGTAGCTGTACAGCAGCAACAGTAGCAGTAGTTATTATTGTAGTAGCTAAGTAGTAATAGGAGTTATAGTAGACGTAGTAGCCATAGTAGTAGTAGTAGTAGTAATTTTATTAGTTGAAGGAGTAGTGGTAGTAATAGCAATAGTAAATGTAGTAGTCGGGAAGCAGTAATAGTCACAGCAGCAACAACAGCTGTAGTAGTAGTAGTAGTATTATTAGTAGTGGTAGTAGTAGTAGTAGGAGTAGTAGTATTAGCAGCAACAACAACAGACCCAGCAGCAGTAGCAATAGTAGTAGTAGCAGCAACAATTGGAGTAGAAGTAGTTATAGTCATAGTAGTAGTAGTAGAAGTAGTACTAGTAATTAGAGAAGTAGTAGTAGTAACAGAACTAGGAGTTATTGTAGTAGTAGTAGTTGCAGTAGTAGTACTAGTACTTATTGTTGTAGCTGTACTAATAGTAGGAGGAGTGGTAGTAGTAGTTATTGTTGTTGTAGTTGTAGTTATAGTAGTAGTAATAGTTGTTGTAGTAGTAAAAGTAATAGTAGCAGCAACAGCAACAACATTAATAGCAGTAGTAGCAGTATTAGTAGTAGTAGGAGTTGTAGTTGTGGAAGTAGTAGCAATAGTAATAGTAATAATTATAGTGGCAGTAGTGGCAGCAGTAGCAGTAGTT
Organism: Trichopus zeylanicus subsp. travancoricus; assembly: GCA_005019695.1. Taxonomy (NCBI): domain Eukaryota; kingdom Viridiplantae; phylum Streptophyta; class Magnoliopsida; order Dioscoreales; family Dioscoreaceae; genus Trichopus; species Trichopus zeylanicus. Next base: position 6,803 of record RXID01022232.1, read on the forward strand.
ATTGTAGTTGTGATTATAGTAGTAGTATTACTAGTAATTGAAGTAAGTAGTAGTGGTGGTGGTGGTGGTGGTAGTAGTCGTAGTAGTTGTAAGAGTATTAGGAGTAGTAGTAACAATATCGGTAGTAGTAGTAGTAGTAGTAGCATTAATAGGAGTATTAGGAGTAGTAATAGTTGTAGGAGTAGTAGTAGTTCTTGTAGTAGTAGTAGTAGTAGTCATAGTAGTAGTAGTCGCAATAGTAGTAGCAAGAGTAGTGGTAATTGTAGTAGCTATGGTAGTATGTGTAGTAGAAGTAGTAGTAGCAGTTGTTGTAGGGGTAATAGTTTTCATGGTAGTAGTTGTAGTAGGAGTGGAAGTTGTAGTAGGAATGGTAGTAGTAGTAAGAGTAGCAGCGGTAATAGCATTGGTAGTACCTATAGCAATAGCAACAGCAGTAGTAGTTGGAGGTGGAAGTTGTAGTAGGTAGTAGGAATGGTGGTGGTGGTAGTAGTAGTAGTAGTAGTTGTAATAGTAGTAGTAGTTGTAATAGTAGTAGTAGTAGTAGTAGTAGTAATAGTAGTAGTAGTAGTAGTAGTAGGAGGAGGAGGAGGAGGAGTAGTAGTAGCGGTAGTAGCAGTGGTAGTAGGTGTAGTAGCAGCAGAAGTAGTAGTAGTTGGAGGAGAATTTTGTTGTATGTAGTACGAATGGTAATAGTAGTAGTTGTAATAGTAGTAGTAGTAGCAGTAGTAGGAGTAGCAGCGACTGTAGCAGTAGTAGTAGCTGTAGCAGCAACATCAGTTGTAGTAGTTGGAGGAGGAGGAGGCGAAGCTGTACGAGTAGGAGTAGGAGTAGGATTAGTAGTAGTATGTGTAGTAGTTATAGGATTATTACGGTACATGGATTAGAGGTAGCAGTAGGACTTGGAGGATGTGTAGTAGTAGTAGAAGTTTTTATAGAAGTTGTAGTAGGAGTAGTTAGAGTAGCAGTAGCAGAAGTAGGAGTAGGAGTAGTAGTATTAGTAGTAGTGGTAGTACTAGTAGTAGTTGTAGTAGTTGTGATAGAAGTAATAGTAGCAGTAGTAGTAGCAGTAGTAGTAGTAGTAGCATTATTAGTAGCTGTTGCAATACCTACAGTAGAAGCAACAACCGCAATAATAGTTGTAGTAGCTACAACCATAGTAGTAGTAGTAGTGGTGGTGGTGGTAGTAGTAGTACCAGTAGGATTCAGAGTAGCAGTAGCATAAGTATGAGTCAGAGTAGTAGTTGTAGGAGCTGGATCTCGAGTAGGAGTAGAAGTAGTAATAGTAGTTATAGGAGTCGTAATAGTTGCAGTGGTAATAGTAGTGGTAGTAATTATACTAGTAAGAGATGTAATAGTTATAGTAGTAGCAGCAGTAGTAGTAGAAGTAGTAGCAGTAGCAATAGCAATGGTAGTAATTAAAGAAGCAATAGTAGTAGTAGTAGCAGAAATAGTAGTAGTTGTTGTAGTACTCATAGTAGTAGTAGTAGGACTTGGAGTAGGAGTAGTAGTGTGAGTTAGAGTAGTAGTAGTTGTAGCTCTACGAATATGAGTATGTGTGGTACTAGGAGAAGTACCAATTGCAGTAGTCGAAGTAGGCATAGTCACAGTTGTAGTAATAGCGATAATAGTAATAATAGTAGTAGTGGTAGTAGTAATAGTAGTAGCTATTATTGCAGTAGTGGTTGTAGTGGTAGGAGTAGCAGTCGCAGTAGTAGTAGTGGTAGTAACAGAAGTAGTAACAATAGTATTAGTAGTAGAAGCAGTGTTAGTAATAGTCATTGTCATAGTAGTATGAGTAGTGTTAATAGTAGCTATGGTGGCTACAGTAGTAGTTGCAGAAGTAGTGGTAGTACTTGTAGTAGTAATAGAAGTAGTGGTGGTGGTGGTAGTAGTAACAGTAGTAGCGGTAATAATAGTAGCAGCTGAAGTAGTAGTAGTAGTAATAGTCGTGAAAGTAGTAGAAGTAGTACTGGTATTAGTAGTAATAGAAGTTGTTGTAGTAGAAGTAGTAGCAGTAGTAGTAGGAGCAGTAGTAGTGGTAGCAGTAGAAGTAAGATTAGTAGTAATCTCAAATGCTGTTGTAGTAGTAGTGGTAGTGCAGTAGCAGTAGCATCCATAATTGAGGTAATAATAGTAGTTGTTGCAGTAGTCACAACTGTAGTAGCTGTAGGTGTAGTATAAGTAGTTGCAGTAGTGATAGTAATACTAGCAGTAAAAGTTATAGTAGTTGTAGTAGTAGTAGGAGGAGGAGGAGCTCTAGCAGTAGTAGCAGTAGTAGTACTAGTAGTAGTTATTGTCGTAGTAGCAGCTGTTGTCATAGTATTAGAAGTAGTAGTAGAAGTTGTAGCAGCAGCAGCAGTAGTTCCAGTACTAGCAGTAGTAGCAGTAGTAACGATAGTAGCAGCAGTAGTAGCAATACTTGTAGCAATAGTAGCAATTGCAGAAGTAGTAGTTGTAATAATAGTATAAGTAGTAGTATAAGTAGTACCAGTAGTAGTTAAGGTAGTAGTTGCAGAAGAAGTAGGAGAAGTGGTAGGAGTAGTAGCAGTAGCTACAGTAGTAGTAGTTGTAGTAAGAATAGTAATAGTAGTAGTAATAGTTGTAATAGTGGTAGTAGTACTTGCAGCAGCAGCAGCAGCAGTAGTAGTAGTAGTAGTAGTAGTAGTAGTAGTTCTTGAAGTACTAGTAGTAGCAGCAGTAGTAGTAGTAATAGTGGCAGCAGTAGCTAGTAACAATAGTAGTTGTAATTATATGAGTAGTAACAGAAGTCATAATAATAGTAGTAGTAGTTGTAGTAGTAGAACTAGTAGTCATAGTAGTAGAAGCAGAAGTGGTAGCGGTAGTAGTAGTTGTTGTACTAGTATAAGTAATAGTAGTAGAAGCCTTAGTAGTTATAGTAGTAGTAGTAGTAATAATAGGAGTAGTGGTAGTAGTAGCAGAAACAACAGCTGCAGCAGCAATGGTAGTAGTAGTAGCAAATGTACGAGTAGTAGTACTAGCTATAGTAATAGTAGTAGTTGTTGTTGTTGTAGTAGTAGTAGTAGTAGTAGCACCGGTAGCCACAGTTGTAAAAGTAGTAGTTGTAGTGGCGACAGCAGTAGTAGTAGTGGTAGCTCTAGTAGTAGTAGGAAAAGTGGTAGTAGAACTTGTAGTAGCAGCAGCAGCAGCAGAAGAAGCAGTAGTGGAAGAAGTAGCAGTAGAAGTAGTAGTAGAAGAAGTAGTAGTGGTAAAGGTGGTGGTCATAATAGTAGCAATCATAGTGGCAACAATACTTGATTAGTAAGAGTAGAAGGAGCAATAGTAGGAGCAGTAGTAGTAGTAGCAACTGTTGCTGTAGTAGTAGCTGTAGCAATAGTAATAGTAGGATTTGTAGTTGTAGCGGTAGTAGGAGTCATAGAAATAGTAGTGTTAGATGTAGCTGAAGTAGCAGTAGCAGCAACAATAGTAGTAGTAGTAGTATGAGTAAGAATATTAGTAGTAGTAATGGTGGAAGTAGTAGTAGAGGTTGTACTAGTACTAGTAGTTGCAGTTGTACTAGTAGTAGTAATAGTAGTATTAGTTGTAGTAGTAGTTGTAATTGTAGTAGTAGTACTAGTTGTAGTAGTAACTGAATTAGTAATAGTAGTAGTAGAACTAGCTATTGTAGTTGTAATAGAAGTAGTAGTAGTAGTAGCAGTTGTTGTATTAGTAGTAGGAGTAGTAGTCATAGTAGTAGTAGTAGATGAAGTCATAGTAGTAAGGGTAGGAATAGGAGTAGCAATAGTAGTAGCAGGGGCAAGAATAGTAGTAGTAGTAGTTGTTGTTGTTGTTGCTGTTGTTGTAGGAGTAGTAGTAGTATTAGTAGTAGTAGTAGTAACTATAGTAGGAGTAGGAGTTGGAGTAGTTGTAGGAGTCATAGTAGTTGGAGTAGTGATAGTACTAGTACTAGTAGTTGTAGCAACTACAACAAATGCAGTAGTCATAGTAGTAGTAGTCGAAGTAGTGGCAGTGGTAGTATTTTTAGTAATTAGAGTAGTTGTAGTATTAGGCATAACAATAACAATAGTAATAGTAGTAGTGGTAGTAGAAGTAGTAGCAGTAAATGTAGCAGCAATTGTCAAAGTAGGAGATGTAGTAGTTGTAGTAGTAGTAGTAGTAGCAAAAGTAGTAGTGGTATTAGTTGTAGTAGCAGTAGCAGAGGTAGTAGTAGTAGGAGGAGGGGCAGAGGTAGTTGTAGTAGCAGTAGCAGAGGTAGTAGTATTAGTTGTCAAAGTACTACTGCTGCTACTACTACTACTACACCTACTCCTACTCCTACTCCTACGGCTATTACTACTATTACTATTGCAACTAATACTACTGGCACTACTACTATTGCTACTGCTGGTCTTACTAGTAATACTATAATTGTTGCTACAACTTCTGCTACTACTACTGCTACTACTACTTCTGCTATAACTATAACAACTACTGCTGTTGCTACTCTTACAACTATGACTACTACTTCTACAACAACTACTACCACTACAACTATAGCTACTACTGCTGCTTCTACTACCACTACTATTACTTCTGCTACTATAGCAACTACTACCCGTACCACTACTACTCTATTATTACTACTATTATTGCTAGTAAAATAATAAATCCTACTACTACTACTAGTGCTACTACTACTACTATTTCTACTACTACTACGACTACTACCACTGCTATTACTACTCCTAATGCTACAACTGCTACTCCTATAGCTACTCAAACTACTACTACAACTACTACTTCGCTACTACAATTTCTTGTACTACTACTATAACTACAACTTGTACTCCTACTGCTGCTACTACTGCTATTGCTGCTACTGATGCTTCTACTAACAGTGCAACACTTACAATTACTAGAATAATAACTACTACTACTACACTCCTCCACCTACTACTATAACTACTGTTGCTGCTACTACTACTGCTACTACTACTATTGCTGCTGCTGCTACTACTAGTACTACAACATCTATTAATACTACTACAAATATTACTACTATGACATCTACTACTACAACAATGGCTTTTATAGTTTCTACTACTACTGGAACAACAACTCTTTTTACTCCTACTACTACTATTATTACTACAACTACTAAAACTTCCCCTACTACTACTAATACAACTACTCCTACTACTACTACTAAAAAAACAACATCTACTACTGCTACTGCTGCTACTACAGCTACTACCTCTACTACTGCTTCTGCTACTGCTACTACCACTACTACCACAAGTACTACTACTCCTTGTACTACTACCATGACAACTACTACTGCTACTACTACTAT
>RXID01022233.1:9640-26991 GCA_005019695.1 Trichopus zeylanicus subsp. travancoricus
TACTACTACTACTACTACTACTACTACTACTACTACTACTACTACTACTACTACTACTACTACTACTACTACTACATCTCCTACTACTAGTACTTCTGCTTCTACTTCCGCTACTAATACTACTACTACTTCTATTACTAGCGCAACTACTACAATTTCTGAGACTACTAGTATTACTAGTAGTACTGCTACAACTACTACTACAACTTTCTCTATTACTACATCTACGACCATTGCTCCTACTGCTACTACTACTACTACTATAAGTACCAATACCACTACTACTACAACTACGACTACAAATAATCATACTACTTCTACTAATACAAGTATAACTTCTCCTACTACTAATACTACTAAAACTATTACTATTCATAATGATACTACTACTGCTACTACTACTACTATTGCTACAGCAACTAGTACTTCTTTTGATGCTCCTACTACTCCTGCTACTACTACTATACTACTACTACCGCTAGTACTTTGATTGCTACTCTTACTACTACGGCTCCTACTAATGCCCTTCTCCTACACGTCCTCCTATTACTACTACCACAACTACTACAACAGCTACTACTACTACCACTGCAATTACAGCTACAGCTACGACCACTACTACTGTTGTTGCTACTACTACTGCTACTACCACTACAACACCTATTACTGCTCATATGACTGTTGCTACTACTATTACTACTTCCATCGTTACTACTTCTTCGACTACTATTACTAATGCTATAGATACTTCTTGTACTACTACCACTACAGCTACTACTACTACTACTACTACTTCTACATCTACTACTACTTCTACTACTACTTCTACTACAACTACTATTGCGCCTACTACTGCTACTACTACTGCTGCTACTCCTATGACTACCCACACTCCTACCCCTACACCTATTACTACTGCTACAACTACTAATAGTACTACTACGACTACTATTTATGCCGCTACTACTACTAGTCTTACTACAACTACTGCTACGACAGCTATGACTACTTCTGCGGCTACTGCTGCTACTGCTCTTACTACTATTGCTACTACTACTAGTAGTACTACTACAAATGCTACTGCTACTATTGCTGCTGCTGCAACTCGTACTACAACTATTACTACTACCATGACTACTATAACTACTACTGCTACTAATAATACTACTGCTGCTACTTCTACCACCACCACTACTACTACTACTCTACCACCACTACTACTGCAACTACCACTGCAACTACTCCAACTGCTACTACTACTTCTACTACTACAACAACAACAGCTACAACTACAACAACAACAACGACTACAACTACAACTACTAGTCCTACATCTTCTGCTAATCCTCCTACTCCTACTACTACGACTAATACTACTACTAATACATCAACAACGACACCTGCTACTATAGCTTCTTCAACTACTGTTACGACTGCTCCTGCTGCTACTACTAATATGACTACAACTTCTAATACAGGAGCCACTAATGCTACTACTACTACAATGACTACTACAACAACTACAGCAACAACAACAACTACTACTACTACTTGAATAATAACAACCAACTATTACATCTACCATAATAACAATAATAACTACAACTACAACTAATACTACTACTACTGTGATGACTACTACCCTACTACTACTACTACAATTTTTACTAGTAATACTACTACTCCCACAACTCCTGCTGCTGCTACTACTACTACTACAACTACTACTACTCCAACTACTACTACTACAACTACTACAACTATTACAAATACTACTACTCCAACTACTACTCCAACTACTACTACTGCTAGAACAACAACAACTACTACTCATCCAATAACTACTACTACTACTACTACTACTACTTCTACTACTTCTACTCTTCCGACTCCTACCCCTACTCCAACTACTACGTCTGCTACTACTACTACTACTTGTACTACTACCACTACAACTACTATTAGTACTACTACTTGTACCACTACAAGTACTACTACTTCTACTACAACTACAGGTACTACTACTACTACCACTACTGCTACTACCACTACTACTACTACAACAACTTCTACTACTGCTACTACTACTATTACTATTATAACAACTTCTACTACTGCTACTACAACTAGTCCTACTGCTACTCCTGCTACAAGTTCTACTACGACTACTGCTGCTACAACAACAACAATAAGAAAAATAATAACAACAACTACTACTAGCATAGCTACAATTGCTGCTACTACAATAATTGTTATGACTACTATTAAGACTACTATTACGACTACTACTACTACTAATACTACTAGTGTTATGACTACTACTACTACTATTACTTCTGCTGCTGCTGCTGCCGCTACTGCTGCTGCTACTGCTACTTCTTCTATTACTACTACTACTTCTACTACCACTGCTGCTATTACTTCTACTACTACTACCACTGCTATTACTACTCCTCCTATTAATACGACTACTAGTACTATTACAACAACAGATGCTGCTAATGCTGCTACTACTGCTACTACTGCTACTACTCCTCCTCCTCCTCCTCCTCCTCCTACCATAGCTGCTCTTGCAACTATTTTGACTACTGCTATTGTTGCTTCTACTACAACAACTGCTGTTGCTACTGCTGCTACTATGATTGTTACTTCTGTTGTCGATACTACTGCTGCTACTACGACTATGGCAGGTATTGCACCAGCTACGAGTACTACTACTAATGCTACAACTACTACTTTTCCTGCTATTACTGCTTTTGCTTCTACTTCTGCTACTAATACTACTACAGCTTCTATTACTAGCGCAACTACTACGACTTCTACCACTACTAGCACTACTACTAGTATTAGTATAACTACTACAACTACTTTCTCTACTATTGCATCTTCTACCACTGCTCCTCTTGCTGCTGCTACTACTACTTTAATTACCGGTACCACTACCACTACTACTACGACGATAAACAATCATACTACTTCTTCTACTATTTGTACAATTTCTCCTACTACTACCACTATAACTATAACTATTCATACTAATAGTACTACTGCTACTACTATTAGTACAACTACAATAACTATTACAGCTACTACTGCTAGTACTTCTATTCATGTTCCTACTACTACTATTACTACCACTTTCCCTAGTACATCTATTGCTACTCTTACTTCTATGGCTCTTACTAATACCCCTACTCCTACAACTACTCCTATTAGTACCACAATAACTATTACTACTGCTACTACTACTACCACTGCAACTACAACTATAGCTACAACCACAACTACTACTACTACCTCTACTACACCTAATACTACTCATATGACTACTACCACTACTATTACTATTGCTATTGCTACAACTTCTTTGACTACTATTACTAATGCTATAGCTACTTCTCATACGACTACCACTACTACTACTACTACTACTACTACTATAGCCTACTACTGCTAGTACTACTACTTCTACTATGAATACTATTGCTCCTACTACTGCTACTACAACTACTACTCCTCCTACGGCTACCCACACTCCTACCCCTACTCTTATTAGTACTGCTACTACTACTTGTCCTGCTACTGCTACTAATCTTACTACAACTGCTACAAATGCTTCTGTTGCAGCTTTTGCTACTGCTTTTACTACTATTGCTGCTACTACTGGAAGTACTACTACTATAGCTATACCTACTACTACTACTGTTGCTATTGCTGCAACTCAAACTACTTCTACTACTACTACAGCTACAATTACTACTTCAATAACTACTACAACAACAATAACTAATACAAGTACATCTACAGCCACTACTACTACTACTACTACCACCACCACCACCACCACCGCAATTAATCCTAATGGTGCTACTACTTCTACTACTACTATAACAACAACAATTGCTATTACAACTACTACTATTACTTCAACTACAACTACTACTCCTACAGCTTTTGCTAATCCTCCAACTTCTACTACTAGTATTACTAGTACTACTACTAATATATAACTATTACGCATACTACTACTGCTTCTTCTACTATTGCTATAGCTGCTGGTGCTGCTACTACTACCATCACTACTGCTTCTAATTCTGTTACCACTCGTGCTACTACTACTACAATGACTACTAAAACAACAAAAGCAACAACAACGACGATAACAACAACTACTACTACTACTACAACTACTCCTACAACAATAACGACTAATATAATAGTTACTTCTACTACAATAACAATAACAACTACTACTACTGCTGCTGCTGCTATTGCCACTACTACCTCTAGTACTACTACTATTGCGATGACTACTATGCTGCTACTACTACAACAATTTCTACTAGTACTCCTACCACTCCCGCAACTCCTACTATTACCGCTACTACTACTACTACTACCACCACTGTGACTTCTACTACTACTACTACTACTTTGACTTCTACTACCACTACTACTACTACTACTACTGTGACTTCTACTACTACTACTACTACTACTCTCTCTACTAAAACTACTACTTCTACTACTACTTCTACTACTACCTCGGCTACTACTACCAGTGCTACTACTTCAACTTCTCCTACTAATACTACTACTAGTACTACTACTACAACTACTGCTGCTGCTACTGCTAACACTACTACTACTTATACTACTACTACTACTACCACTGCTGCTGCTACTGCTACTGCTACAATAACTACTACTACTATTGTTAGTGCGGCTACTGCTACTACTTTGACAACAACTATTGCTACTACTACTTCTGCCGCTACGATTGGCACTATTACTACAACTACCGCAACTAGTCTTACTACTATCACTACTACTACTTCTACTACTACTACAACTAGTACTACCAATACTACTACTGCTAACATTACTATTGCTACTTCTGCTACTACTACTCAAGTACTACACTACTATAACTACTACAACTACTACTATTATAACTGCTACAATAACTACTACTATTACTAGTATAACTGCTACTAATCCTAATCTAACTCTTACATCTGCTACTACTCCTACTACTACTACCACCACCACTACTCCTATTCTTACTACTACTACTAATACTACTACAACTAATACTACTACAACTAATACTACTACTACTACTACAACTACTGCAACTAATACTCCTTCTACTACAATAACAACAACAACTATTACTACTCCTACTCCATCTCTTGCCACTACTACTACAACTCCCACAGCTACTATTGCTACTGCTACTCCAACTCCTACTCCCACTCACACTACTGCCACTGCTACTACTACTTCAACTCCAACACCTATGGCTACTTCTACACCTACGACTACTACTGCTATAATTACTACTAATACTACCACTACTACTACTCTTACAACTGCTACTGCTACTGCTACTACTACTACTACTACCACTACAACTACTACTACTATTACTACTACTTCTAGAACTACTACTCCAATTACAGCAGCTACTACAGCTATAATTATTGTTATTACTGCTACTACTACTACTACCACTAGTGCTACTCCTACTAACACTACCACTGCAACTACTTCTACTATTACTACAAGTACCACTACTACTACTATAATGGTTATTAACACTACTTTTACTACTACTGCTACTACTACTACTACTATTAATGCTACTACTACTCTATTACAACTACTACTTCTGCAACAACTACTATTATTATAACTATTGCTACTACTACTACTTCCTCTACTACTGCTACTATTTCTACTACGGATACTACAGCTATCGCAACAGCCTCTACTACTACTACTACTCCTACTCCTTCTACTTTTACTACTACTACTTCCTCTACAACTCCTACTATTTCTACTACGGATACTACTGCTACCGCAACAGCCTCTACTACTACTACTACTCCTACTCCTTCTACTTTTACTACTACAACTACTACTATGACTCCTCCTACTACTTCGACTACTGCGACTACTACTACTTGTATTGCTACTACTTCAGCTACTAGCACTCCAACTCCAACTCCTACTCCTACTCCGGCAATTGTTCCAAATACTACTACTTCTACTCTAACTACTTCAACTACTAATATAGCTACTATTACAACAACTGTGACTGCTAATGCTACAACTACTACTATTACTACTACTACTACTACTACTACTACTACTACTACTACTACTACTACTACTACTACTACTACTACTACTACTACTACTACTACTACTACTACTACTACTACTACTACTACTACTACTACTACTACTACTACTACTACAGCAACTACTACTGTTAATATTGCTGTTACTACTTCTACTGCTGCTAATAGCACTACTACTACTACTACTAAATTGACTACTTATGCCACTACTACTATTGATGCTGCTACTAACACTACTACTACTACTACTTGTGCAACTGCTCCTACTACTACTCCTACTAGTACTACTACTACTACCACTACATGGATTGCCACTCCTACACCAACTCCCGCTCCAACCACTCCTCTGACAATTACAACTACTACAACTACTACTACTCCCACTATTACTGCTACTACTTCTACTACTACCACCACTACTACTGCTACTGCTACTACTATTACTAATGTTACTACTATTACCTCTACTACTCCTATTGTTACTACTACTACTACTAGTTCTACTACTACAACTACTACTCTTTCAGCTACTACTACTGCTACTACTTGTATTACTAGTAAAACTTTTGCTACTCCTACTCCAACCCCTACTGCTACTACTACACCTACTACGATTACCACTACCACTACTCCAGTTGCAATTACTCCCACTCCTGCCCTTACAACTACTACTAATACTGCTAGTGCTAACCGAAGCATTAATACTGCTAGTAGTATTATTGTTAACAATAACGACAGTAGTAGGAGTAGTAGTAGTAGTAGTCATAGAAGTATTAGTTGCCACAGTACTAGTAGCAGTAGTAGTAGGAGTAGCAGCTACTACTATAGTACTACTACTCCTAATCCCACTACAACTTCTACTACTATTACTACAATAATTGTTACTGCTACTACTATTACTTCTAGTACTACTACAAATACTACTACTACTAGCACTACTACTACTCCAATGACTACTACTATTACAACTACTAATACTACTACTGCTACTACCATTACAAGTACCACTACTCCTATTGCTACTACTAGTACTCCTACTGCTACTAGCGCTACTACTTCTATTGCTAGTGAAACTACCTCAACAACTATCATTGCTAATACTACTACTACTACAACTACTCCTATTGTTACTACTACTACTAATACTTTTGCTACTAGTAGTTGTTTTAATAGTACAAGTAGTAGTAGGTGTAGTAGTAGTAGTCGGAGCAAGAGTAGTAATAGTAGTAGTAATAGTAGTAGCAATAGCAATGGTAGTAGTAGTAATAGTTATAGTTGTACTAGTTGTATTAGTAGTAGTAGTAGTAGTAGTAGTAATACTAGTAGTAGTAGGAGTGGTAGTAGCAGTAGTAGTAGCAGTAGTAGTAGTAGCAGCAGTAGTAGTAGTAGGTGCAACAGCGATAGGAGCAGTTGTAATAGTGGCAGTTTTAGCTGAGGAAGTTGTAGAGGTGGTAGTAGTAGTAGCAATAGTAGTAGTAGTAGTAGTAGTAGTTGTAGGAGTAGTACTAGTAGCAATAGGAGTAGTGGTAGTAGTAGTAGTAGTAGTAATAGTAGTGGTACTACTAGTAGTAGTAGTAGTAATAGTAGTGATAGCAGTTGTAGTAGTAGTAGTAGTAGTCATTGTATTAGTTGTAGTGGTAGTAGTGGTAGTGGTAGTAGTAGTATTAGTAGTAGTAGTGGTACTAGTAGTAGTAGTAGTAATAGTAGTGGCAGTAGTTGTACTAGTAGTAGAAGTAGTAGTAGTAGTGCTAGTAGTAGTATTAGTAGTTGTAATTGTAGTAGTTATTGGAGTAATAATAATGCTAGTAGTAGTAGTTGTAGTAGTAATGTAGTAGTAGTAGTGGTACTAGTAGTAGTAGAAGTAGTTGTAGTAGTAGTTGAAGTAGTAGTAACTGTAATAGAATTAGTTACAGCAGTAGTAGTAGTAGGAGGAGGAGGAGGAGGAGGAGAAGCAATAGGAGTAGTAGAAGTAGTAGTTGTAGTAGTATTTGTAGTAGTAGTAGCAGTCGTAGTAGTAATAGCAGTAGCAGCAACAGTAGAAGTTTTAGTAGTAGCCTATTAGTAGCAGTCGTAGTAATAGTAGTAGCAGCAGCAGCAGCAGCAGTAGTAGTAATAGTAGCAGAAGTAATAGAAGTAATAGTAATAGTAATAGTAGTAATAGCAGCCGTAGTAGGTGTAGTTGTAGTAGTTGTTGTGGTAGTAGTAGTAGTAGCTATAGCCACAGTAGCAGTAAAAGTTGTAGTAGTTGCAGAAGTAGGCGTATTACTACAATTGGTAATAGTGGTAGTAGTAGTAGGAGCATTTTATAGCAGCAGTAGTAATAGGAGTAGTAGTAATGATAGTTGTAGCTGTAGCATTTTATAGCAGTAGCAGCAGCAGTAGTAACAGTAGTTACAGCAACATTAGTCATAATAGTAGTAGTAGCAGCCTTAGTAGTAGTTGAAGTTGTAGTAGCAGGAGTTGTAGTAGCAGCAACAGCAGTAGTAGTTGTAATAATAGAAGTAGTAGTAGTAGTAGTAGTAGTAGTAGTTGCAGTAGTAGTAGGAGGACTAGTCACAGCAGTAGTAATAACAGTAGGAACATTAGTAGAAGTAGTCGTAGTGGTAGTAGTGGTGGTAGCAGTAGTTATAGTAGTTGTTGTTGTTATTAAAGAAGAAGTAGTTGTAGTAGTAGTTATAGTTGTAGTTCTTGTATTTGTTGTAGTTGTAGAAGTAGTAGTATTAGTAGTAACGATAGTAGTAGAAGAATTAGTAGCTTCATTAGTTGTAATAGTAGTAGTAGAAGTAGTAGAATTGGTAGCAGTGAAGTAGTAGTAGTAGCAGTAGTAGCAAAAGTTGTAGCAGTGTAGTAGCAGTAGAAGTAGTAGTAGTTGTAATAGTAATAGGAAAATTCATCATAGTAATTGTAGTTGTAGCAACAACAACAACAATAATAGTAGTAGTTGTTATTGTAGCAGCAACAAGAACAACAACAACAGCTATAGTACTATTAGTAGGGGTAGTAGTAGTTGTAGTATTATCCATAGTAGTAGCGGTAGTAGTAGTAGTAAAGCAATGTAAGTAGTTGTTGTTATTTTATTTGTAGTAGTAGTAGTAATATTACTAGTAGAAGTAGTAGTAGTAGCGAGAGTAATAGTAGTAGCACTAGTTGTTGCAGTAGTAGCTGTAGTAATAGTAGTAGATGCAGTAGTAGTAGTAGTTGTAGAAGTTGTAAGAGTAGTAGTAGCAGTAGTAATAGTAGCAGTTGTATTACGAGGAGTAGTAGTAGTAGGACTAGTAGCAGTAGTAGCGGTAGTAGTGGTAAAAGTAGTAGTCGTGGTTATAGTCATAGTAGTAGTAATAGTAGTAGTTGTTGTAGCAGCAATAGTAGTAATAATCGCAATAGTAGTAGTAGTAGTAGTAGTAGTAGTAGTAGTAGTAGTAGTAGTAGTAGTAGCAGTAGTAGTCATCATTGTTGTACTAGTAGTAGAGTGGTAGCAGTAGTAGCAATAGCAGTAGTCGCAAAAGTAGTAGTACTAGTATTAGTAGTTGCGAAAGTAGTAACAGTAGTACCAGTAGTAGTAGCAATAGTAGTTGCAACAGAAGTAGCAGAATTAGTAGTAGTATTAGTAGTAGATACACCAATAGTATGGTTGTAGTAGTAGAAGTAGAGCTAGTAGAAGTAGTAGGAGAAGTAGTAGTAGTAAGAGTAGTAGTAGTAGCAATAATAGCAACAGCAGCAGTTGCAGTTGTAGGAATAGTATAACAGTAGTACCTGGAGAAGTAGGATCAGTTGTAATAGTAGCAGTAGTGGCAATTGGAGCAGTTGTAGTAGTAGTAGTGGTAGTAGTAGTAGCGGTTGTTGTAGCAGTAGCAGTAGTAGCCGAAATAGTAGTAGTAGTAGTAGTTGTAGTTGTTGTTATTGTTGTTATAGCAATATTAGTACTAATGGAAGCAATAGTAGAAGTTGGGGAGTGGGAGTAGTAGTAGGAGTAGTACTAGTTGGAGTATTGGCAGTGGCAATAGTAGTTGTAGTCGTAGTAGCAGTAGTAGCTGTAGTTGTTGATGTTGTAGTAGTAGTAGTACTATTAGGAGTGGTAGTTCGAGTAGGAATTGGAGTTGGAGTAGTAGTAGTAGTAGTTATTGTAGTTGTGGTCATACTAGAAGTAGTTGGGTAATAGTAGTAGTTGTTGTTGTAGTAGTAATAGTTATAGTAGGAGTAGTAGTGTAGGTGTTGGAGCAATAGTAGGAGGAGGAGGAGTAGTAGTAGTAGTATCAGTAGTAGGAGTAGTAGTAGTGGCACTAGTAGCATAGCTAGGAGGAGTGGTAGCAGTAGCAATTATACTAGTAGTAGAAGTAGTAGTATTAGTAGTAGTAGTAGACGTAGTTGTAGTTGTCGTTGTAGTAGTCAGTGTAGGAGTACTTGGAGCAATAGTCAGAGTAAGAGTAGTAGTAGTAGTAGTAGCAGGACTAGGACTAGGAGTAGTAATAGTAGAAGTAGTTGTAGTATTAGTAATAATAAAAATAATAGTATTAGTAGTAGTGGTCGTAGTTGTAGTAGTAGCAGCAGTAGTAGTAGAAGTAGTAGTAGTAGTATTATGAGTAGTGTGAGTAGTAGTGGTAATAGTAGGTGTAGTAGTAGTAGTAGTAGTAGGAGTAGTTATAGCAGTAGGAGTTGTAGTAGAAGTAGTAGTAGCAGTAGGAGTTGCAATAGTAGAAGTAGTAGAAGTAGAAGCAGTAGTAGTAGTAATTATACTAGTAGTAGTAATATTACTCGCATCAGTAGTAGCAGCAACAGCAATAGTAGTAGTAGTTATAGTTGTAGTAGTAGTAGTTGTTGTTGTAGTAGTGGGAGAAGTTGGAGTAGTGGTACTCATGGTAGTAGCAGTTGGAGTTGGAGTAGGAGTAGTAGTAGTACTTGGTGTGGTAGTCGTATTAGTAGTTGTAGTTATAGTGGTAGTAGTAGTGGTGGTAGTAGTAGTACAACTAGTAGTAGCAGTAATGGTGGTAGCAGAAGTAGTAGTAGTAGTAGTCTTGGCAGTAGCAGCAGTAGTAGTAGTAGTAGTAATAGTAGTTGTTGATGTTGTTGTAGTAGGAGTAGTAGCCACAGTAGTAGTTGTAGTAATAGTTGTACTAGTAGTAGTAGTAGTAGTAATAGCAGTAGGAGTAGCTATGGTAGTCGTAGTAGTAGCAGTCGCGATTGCAATAGTAGCCGTAGTAGTAGTAGTAGAAGTAGTGATAGTAGCTGTAGTATCCGAAAAAATCGTAGCAATAGTAGGAATAGTAGTAGTAGTTATTATTGTAGTAGTAGTAGTATGAGTTGTAGTAGTAATTATAGTAGTAGTAGTAGTAGTAATAGTAGCAGTAGTAGTAGTAGTAGTAGTAGTAGTAGTAGTAGTAGTAGTAGTAGTAGTAGTAGTAGTGGTAGTAATAGTAGTAGTAGTAATAGTTGTTATCGTTGTTGTAGTACCAGCAAAAGTCGCAGTAGTATTGGTGGAAGTAGTTATAGTAGTCGGAGTTGGAGTAAAAGTAGTAGTAGTTGTTGTGCTAGTAGTCGCCATAGGAGTAGAAGGAGTAGTAGTAGTATTAGGACTAGTAGTTGTAGTAGTAGTAATAGTAGTAATTGTAGTAATTGTTATAGCAACAACAGTAGTAGTAGTTGCAGTAGTGCTTATAGTTGTTGTTGTAGTAGCAGTTGTAGTAGTAGTAGTAGTAATAGTATTAACAGTACTAGCAGTGGTAGTAGTAGTTGTCGTAGTAGTAGTAGTAGTAGTAGTAGTAGTAGTAGTAGTAGTAGTAGTAGTAGTAGTAGTAGTAGTAGTAGTAGTAGTAGTAGTAGTAGTAGTATCAGCGGCTGTAGCCATAAGAATTGGATCAACAGAAGGAGCAGTTGTAGTAGTAGGAGAGTTTGGAGTTGTAGTAGTAGTAGGAGTAGTAGTTTGAATAGTAGTTGTAGCAATTGTTCTAGTACTATCTGTACCAATATGAGTATTAGAATTAGTAGTAGTAGTAGTAGTAGTAGAAGTAGAAGTAGTTGTAGCAATTGGAGCAGTAGTAGTAGTAGTAATAATAATAATAATAGTAGTAGTACTAATAGCTGAAGTAGTAATTATAGTAGTAGTAGTAGTAATCATAATTGGAGTAGTAGTTGTTAGAGTAGTGGTAGTAGGAGTAGTAGTAATACACAGAGTTGGAGTTGGAGTAGGAGTAGCAGCAGCAGTAATAGTGGTAGGAGTAGAAGTCGAAGTTGGAGTAGGAGCAAGAATTGTTGTAGTAGCAGTAGTAGCAGTAGTAGGAGTAGTAGTAGTTGCAGTTATGCTAGTAGTAGAAGTAATAGCAGTAGCAACAATAGTTTTTGTTGTAGTATTAGTAGTAGTAGTAGTAGTAGCAGTAGTGGTTGTAATAGTAGTAGTAGTTGTTGTAGGAGTGGCGGTAGAGGAAAGAGTTATAGTAGTAGTAGCAATGGCAGCAGTACTAGTAATAACACTAGTAAGTGTAGTACTCCTAGTAGTAGTTGTAGTTGTAGTAGTTGTAGTAGCAGTAGCTGCAGGTGTAATAGATCTAGTTATAGTAGTAGTAGTAGTTGTTGTTGTTGTAATAGTAGTATTAGTAGCAGTAGTAGTAGTAGTAGTAGAAGTTCTAGTAACAGCAGTAGTACGGGTTGGAGGAGTAGTAGTAGTAGCGGTAGTGGTAATATTAGTAGTAGTAGTAGCTATTGTAGTAGTAGTAGTAGGAGTAGCAGTTCTAGGAGTAGTTGTAGAAGTAGGTGTAGGAGTAGGAATAGTAGTAGTTGTAGTAGTAGTCATAATAATGGTAGTAATAGTAGTTGTAATAGTAATAGTAGCAGTAGTTGTTGTAGCAGCAGCACCAGTAGTAGTAGAAGTAGTTGTAGTTGTATAAGTAGTAGTAGTAGAACCAGTAGAGTAGTAGCAGCAGCAGCAACAGTAGTAGCAATTGTAGTAATAGCAGAAGTAGCAACAGCAGCAGTAGTAGCAGCAGTAATAGTAGTGGATGTAGTAGTTGTGGTAATAGTAGTAGTAATAGTGCTAGTAGTTGTTGTAGTAGCAACTGCAGAAGTAGTAGTAGTAGTACTACTAGTAGTAGTAGTCGTAGTAGGAGAAGAAGAAGAAGAAGAAGAAGAAGAAGAAGCAATAGTAGTAGGAGCAGTAGCAGGAGTAGTAGTACTGGGAGTAGAAGTGGTAGCACTAGTAGTAGTAGTAGTAGTAGTAGTAGTTGTGGTGGTGGTGGTTGTAGTAGTTGTTGTGGGAGTAGTTGTTCTGGTAGTCGTTGAAGTAGTAGTAATAGTACTAGCAATAACAGCAGTATCAGTAGTTGTACTCATACTACTAGTAGCTATAGTAGTTGTAATAATAGTAGTAGTAGTAGTAGTATCAGTAGCAGCAGTACTCGAAGTAGTAGTAGTACTAGTAATAGCAGTAATAGCAGTAATAGCAGTAGTAGTCATAGTAGGTTGTTGTAGTACTGGTCACAGCAGCAGCAGTAATCTTTGCTACAACATTAACAGTGGTAGTTGTAGAAGTAGTAGTAGAAGTTGGGGTAGCTATATTAGCAGTAGTAGTAGTAGTAGGAGAACTCGTATTAGCAGTAGTAGTAGTACTTATAGTCGTAGCAATAGTGAAAGTAGCAGTTGTAGTAGTATTAGTAGTTGCAGTTGGAGAAGTTGAGTAGTAGCAGTGGCACAAGTTGTAGTCATAGTAGTAGTTGAAGTAGTAGTCGTTGTAGCAGCAGTAGCAATGGTAGTAGTTGTAGCAGTTGTGCTAGTTGTGGTTTTAGTATTAGTATTAGTAGTAGTAGTAGTAGTAGGAGTAGTATAAGTAGTAGTAATAGTGGTACTGGTAGTAGTAGGAGCTATAGTAGTTGTATTAGTAGTAGTAGTAATAGCCGTAGTAGTAGTAGTAGCAGTAGGGGCGGTAGTAATAGTAGTAGTTGTTGTGGTAGTAACAGCAGTAGTAGTAGCAGTGGTTATTGTAGCAGCAGTAGAAGTAGTAGCAGAAGTATTAGTAGTGGTATTAGTAGAAGTAGTGGCAATAGTAGCAGCAATAGGGGTAGTACGAGAAGTAGCGGTTGTAGCACTAGTAGCAGTAGTTGTAATAGTAGTAGTTGCAATAGTAGTAGTCAAAGTAGTAGCAGTAGTAATGAAAGTACTAATAGTAAAAGTAGTAGTAGTAGTACCAGTTGTAGTAGTAGTAGCAATAGTAGTAGCAGAAATAGTGGAAGTTGGAGGAGTACTAGTAGTAGCTGTAGTAGTAGTAGTAGTAGTAGCAGTATTAGTAGTAGCTGTAGTACTAGAAGTAGCAGTAGTAGCTGTAGTAATAGTAGGGGAGGTAGTAGTTGTAGCAGTAGCAGTAGTAGTTGGAGAAGTAGTAGTTGTAGCATTTGAACTAATATGTGTAGTAGTAGCTGAAGAAGTAATAGTAGTAACAATAGCTCTAGTAGTGGTCGCAGTAGTACTCGTAGCAGTAGTAATCGAAGTAGTGGTAGTTGTAATAGTAGTAGTAAAAGTACTAGTGGTAGTAATAGAAGTAGTAGTAGTAAGAGTAGTAGTAGTAGCAGCAATAGTAGTAGCAAAAGTAGTAGCAGTTGGAGGAGTAGTAGTAGTAGTAGCAGTAGTAGTAGTAGTTGTAGTTGTAGTAGTAGTAGGTGTAGTAGCAATTTTATTAGAGGTAGTAGCAGCAGCAGCAGTAGTAGCAGTAGTAGTAGCAGTAGTGGTAGTAGCAATAGCCATAGTAGTTGTAGCATTTGTGGTAGCAGAAGTAGCAGTGGTAGTTGTAGTAGTGGCTGTAGTAGTCATAGTAGTAGTAGTAGTTGTTGTTGTTGTAGTATTAGTAGTAGTAGGAGAAGTAGTAGTTTTAGCAGTAGCAGTGGTAGTAATAGTATTAGTAGTAGTAGTAGTATTAGTAGCAGTGGTAGTAATAGTAGTAGTAGTTGTTGTTGTTGTAGCAGTAGTAGGGGTAGCAGTGATAGCTCTGGTAGGAGCAAGAAAAGTAGGAGTAGTAGCAATAGCAATTTGAGTAGTAGTAGGAGCAGTAGTAGTAGTTGGAGCAATATTAGTAGTAGTAGTAGTAGTAGCTATTGTAGTAGTAGCCGTAGTAGTCGAAGCAACTATAGTAGTAATAGTAGTAGTAGCAGCAGCAGTCATAGTAATAGCTGTAGTAGTAGTAGTAGTTGCCATTGAAGAAGCTGTAGTAGTTGTAGTAGTCACAATAGTAGCTAGGGTGGTTGTTGCCTTAGTGGTAGTAAAAGTAGTACTAGGAGTATGATTGGTAAAAATAGCAACAGTAGTAGTAGTAGTAGTTATTGTTGTTCTTATAGCAGTAGTAGTATTAGTAGTAGTAGTAATAGTTGTAGTCGAGATAGTCGAAGGAGTCGCAGAAGTAGTAGTTATTGTAGCAGCAATAGTTATAGTAGCGGGAGAACTCGCAGTAGTTGGAGCAGTAGTTGTCATATTTATTAAAGTAGCAATAGTAGTAGTAGTAGTAGCAGAAGGTGTAGTTGGAGGAGTAGCAGTAGGGGTGTAGTAGTGGCAGCAGCAATAGTTGCAGTAATAGTAGTAGTAGTAGTAGTAGCCGAAGGAGTAGTAGTAGCAGCCGCAGCAGCAGTGGGAGTACTAGTAGTAGTAGCAGCAATAGTAGCAGAAGTAGTAGTTGTAGTAGTAGTGGTGGTAGTTGAAGCCATACCAGAAGTAGTAGCAATAGTCGTAGTAATAGGAGAAGTAGCAGTAGTAGCAGTAATAGTCGTAAGAGTATTTGGAGAAATAGTAGCAGAAGTTGAAGTAGTAGTAGCATTAGTGGAGTAGTAGTAGTAGTAGTAGTAGTAGCTCGAGTAGCAGTAGTAGGATCAAAAGTGGCAGTAGTAATGGAAGTTGTAATAGTAACGGCAGCAGCAGTAGTAGTACTAATAGCCATAGTAGTTGGGGTCGTAGCAAGAGTAGTAGTAGTAACAAAATTAGTAGTAGTTGTAGAAGAAGTAGCAGAAGTAATAGTAGTTGTAGTGGTAATAGAAGTATTATTAGTAGTAGTAGTAATAGTTGTAGTAGCAGTAGCAGTAGCAGTAGTAGTAGCAATAGTTGTAGTAATAGCTGCAGTTGTAACAGTACAAGCAATTATATTAGCCGTTGTAGTTGTAGTTGTAGTAGAAGTAGTAGTAGCAGCAGTTGTAGCAGCAGAAGTAGTAGTAGGAGCAGTAGTAGTAGTAGGAGTAGAAGTAATAGGAGAAGCAATATTACGAGTAGTAGGACTAGAAGCAGCAGCAGTACTAGTTGAAGTTGTAATAGTAGTAGTAATAGTAGGAGTATCAGTGGTAGGAGTAGTGGTTGTAGCAGTAGGAGGAGAAGGAGTCGCAGCACTAGCAGTAGCTGCAGTAGAAGTGGTAGTAGCATATGTAGTGGTAGGAGTGGTAGTAGTAGTGGAAGTTGTAGCAGTAGCATAGTGGTAGTAGTAGCAGTTGTAGTAATAGTAGTAGTAGCAGAAGTAGTTGCAAGAGTAGTAGTAGCCGCAACAGTACCTGTTGTAGCTGTTGTAGTAGTAGTAGTATTAGTAGTAGCTGGAGTAGCAGCAAAAGTAGTAGTGGTAGCAAGAGTGGTAGCAGTACCAGTAGTAGTCGTAGCAATTGTAGTAGCGGCAGTGGTAGCAACAATAGTAGTAGTTGTAGTAACAGTAGCAGTAGTAGTAGTAGTAGAAGTAGTAGCTGGAGCAGTAGTACCAATAATAGTAGTAGTAGTAGTAGTTATAGACATAGTAGTTGTATTTGTAGTAGTAGTAGTTGCTGTAGTAGTAGCTATAGTAGCAGAAGTAATAATAGTAGTAGTAGAAGCAGCAGTTGTAGCAGTTGTGGCAGTAGTAGCATCAATAGTAGTAGCAGTAGTAGTAATAGGACTAGGAGTAATAGTAGTAGTAATAGTAGCTATAGTAGCCATAATAGTAGCAGTAGTTGTTGTAGCAATCGTAGCAGTAATAGCAGCTGTTGTTGTAGCAGCAGTAGTAGTAATAGTAGTCGAAGTAGTAGCAAGAGCAGTAGTAGTACCAGTAGTAGTAGTAGCCATAGTAGCAGTTGTAGCAGTCGTAGTAAAGTAGTAGTAGTAGCGGTTGTACTTGCAGTAGTAGTAGAAGTGGGGCAAGTTGCAATACGAGTAGTAGTAGTAGTGGGAGAAGTAGAAGTTGTTGAAGTAGTAGTAGTTCTTATACTAGTAGAAGTAGTAGTAGTA
>RXID01022234.1:0-15817 GCA_005019695.1 Trichopus zeylanicus subsp. travancoricus
GTAATAGTAGTGGTAGTAATACTAGTAACCAAAGTAATGGTAGAAATTATTTTAGGAGTAGGATTAGAAATTGTGGCAGTAGTTGTAGTGGCAGTAGTAGTAGTAGTAGTAGTAGTAGTAGCAATAGTAGTAGTCGTAGTAGTAGTAGAGGTAGTAGTAGCAGTTGTAGTTGTTGTGGTAATAGTAGTTGTAGTAATAGCAGTTGTGGTAGTAGCAGTAGAAGTAGTAGCAATAGTAGTTGTTGAAGTAGAAGTAGTAGCAGCCGCAAACAATAGCATTAGTAGTATTACTAGTAGGGGTAGCAGTAGTTAAAGTAATAGTATAAGTAGTTTTAGTAGTAGCATACTTGTTGTAGCAGTAGTTGTAGTAGCAGCAGTAGAGGTAGTAGTAGTAGTAGTAGTTGCAATAGTTATAGTAGTAGTCATTATACTAGTAGTAGCAGGAGTGTAGTAGTAGCAGTAGTAGTGTAGTACTAGTAGTTATTGTAGAAGTAGAAGTAGAAGTAGTACTAGAAGTTATAGTTGTAGCAATAGTAGCAGTTGTTGTTGTTGTAGTAGTAGTAGCAGCAGCAGTTGTAGTTGTATTAGTAGCAGTAGTAGTACTAGTAGTAGAAGGAGTAGCCGAAGCAAGAGCAGTAGTAGCAGCACGAGTTGCAGTAGTAGTAGTAGTAGTAGCAGCAGTCAAAGAAGTAGAAGTACTAGTAGTACTAGTTGTAGAATCAGTAGGAGTACTATCAGTTGTAGCAGAGTGGTAGTAGACGTAGTAGTCACAGTAGTAGTAGTAATAGTAGTAGTAGTACTAGTAATCGTTGGTGTATTTGTAGTAAAAGTAGTAGTAGTGGTGGTAGTAATAATCATAATAATAGTAGTTGTTGTTCGAGTTGTAGCTGTGCTTCTTGTAGTAGTTCTTGTAGTAGAGTAGTAGTAGTAGCTGTATTAGTAGTAGTAGAGGTAGTAGTAGTACCAGCAGTTGCAGTAGTAGTTGTAGTAGTTGTAGCAAGAGTTGCAGTAGCAGTAGTAGTAGTCGTAGCTGGAGTAGTAGTAGTACTTGTAGTAGTTGTAGTAGTAGTCGAAGTAGCGATTCTAGTAATAGTAGTTGTTATTATTGTTGTAGTAGTAATATTAGTAGCTGTTGTAGTTGTAGTAATAGTAGTAGTAGTAATAGTAATAGCAATAGTAGTAATAGCAGCAGCAGTAGTAGTACTAGTAGTTGTAGTAGTACTTGTGTTGATAGTTGTAGTTATGGTAGGAGGTGGAGTCATAGTATTAGTGGAAGAAGTAGTTGTGGATATTGGAGTAGTAGTAGTAGTAGAAGTTCTATTAGTAGTAGTAGCAGAAGATTAACTAGCAACAGCAATAGTAGTACTAGTAGTAGTATTAGTAAGAGTTGTTGTAGTAGCAGTAGGAGTAGTAGATGTAGTAGTAGTAGTTGTAGTAGTAGTAGTAGAAACAGTTGGAGTAGTTGTAGTAGTAGTAGTGGTGGTGGTGGTATTAATATTAGTAATGGCAGTAGTTGTTGGAGTAGTAGCAACAGTTGTAGTAGTAGTAGTTGTAGTAGTAGCTATATTAATAGTAGTACAGGTACTAGCAGTAGCAGGCGTAGAAGTAGGAGTTGTAGTAGTAGCAGCAAGAGTAGTAGTAGTAGTGGCAATAGGAGTAGTAGTTGTTGTAGTTGTAGTAGTAGTAGAAGTGGTAGTTGTAGTAGTCACAATAGTAGTAGTAGTAGCAATAATATAAGTAGTAGCAATGGTAGTAATACTAGTAGGCGAAGTAATGCTTGAAATTATTTGATGAGTCAGAGTAGAAATGGTAGCAGTAGTTGCAATTGTAGTAGTAGTAGTAGTAGTAGTAGTAGGGGTGGTAGTAGTAGTAGTAGTTGTCGTAGTAATAGTAGTAGTAATTATAGCAGTAGTAGTAGTAGTACCATAAGGAGTTGCTCTAGTAGTAGTTGTAGTAGAGGTAGTAGTAGTAGTAGCAATAGTAGTAGTAGTACTAGTTGTAATATTTGTAGGAGTAGTAGTAGTTGAAGTAATAGTAGAAGTAATTTTAGTAGTAGTGTAGTTCTTGCAACAGTAGTAATAGTAGCTGTAGTAGAGGTATTAGTAGTAGTAGTAGTCATTATACTAGTAGTAGCATGAGTAGTAATAGTAGCAGTACTGGTAGAAGAAGTTGTGATAGGAACAGTACTAACTGCCGTATTAGTAGTAGTGGTATTAGAAGTAGCAGTATTAGAAGGAGTAGGAACAGTAGTAGTAGGAGTAGCTGTTGCAGTCGTAGTAGTAGTAGACGTAGTATTAGTGATAGCAGCAACAAGAGTAGTAGTAGTAGTAGAAGTAGTAGTAGTAGCTATAGTAGTAGAAGTAGTAGTAGTAGTCGTAGTAGTAGTAGTAGTAGTAGAAATAGTAGGAGCTATTGTTGGAGTAGTAGTAGTAGTATTTGTACGAGTAGTTCGAGTAGTAGTAGCAGTAGCAGCAATAGTAGTAGTGGTAGTAGTAGTAGCAGCAGTAGCTATAGTAGAAGTAGCAGCCACAAGTAGACTTATAATAGTAGTGGTAGTAGTATAAATCATAGTAGTAGAAGTAGTAGTAATAGTAGGACTAGTAGTAGTAGTAGTAGTATTTGTGGCAATAGAAGTAGTAGTAGAAGTAGTAGTAGTAGTAGCAGAAGTGGTAGTAGAAGTAGTAGTAGTTGTTGTTGTTGTAGTAGTTGTTGTGGTAGTACTACTAGTAGTAGTAGGAGCAGTCGCAGTTGTTGCAGTAGTAGTAGAGGTGTGTTTGGAGTAGTAGTATTAGTATGACCAGTAGTAGTAGTAATAGTAGTAGTAGAAATAGTAGTAGTTGGAGTAGTCATAATTGTAGTGGTTGTAGTAGTAATAGTAGTAGGTGTGTAGTAGTCGTGGTAGTAGTTGGAGTGGTAGTCTAGAAGTCATAGGAGTGTTAGGAGTAGCACTAGTAGTTGGAACCATAGTAGTAGTAGCAGTAGTGGCAATAATAGTTGTGGGAATAGGAGTTGTAGTAGTAGTAGTAAAAGGTGTAGCAGTAGTTTCAGTAATAGTAGTAGCATTAGTAGTTTAAGTAATAATTGCAGTAGTAGTTGGAGTAGTAGTTATTGTAGTAGTAGTAGTGGTAGGAGTTGCAGGAGGAGTAGGCATTGGAGTAGTAGTAGTAATAGTAGAAGTAGCCGTAGCAACAGTAGTAATAGGAGTGGTATCTTTAGTAGTTATTGTGCGAGGAGTATTAGAAGTGGTAGTTATAGTAGTTGCAAGAATAGTAGTCAAGTTAGTAGCATTAGCAGTAGTTGTACTATTTGTTATAGAAGTAGGAGTAGTAGTACTTGTAGCAGTAGTAATAGTAGTAGGAGTTGTAGTAGAATTAGCAAAAGGAGTTGTTGTAGTAGTAGTTGTAATAGTAGTATTTGTTGTAGTAATAGTTGCAGTTGTTGTAGTAGTAGCAGTTCTAGTAGTAGTAGCTGCAGTAGTAGTAGGAGTAGTATTAGTAGAAGTAGTAGTAGCAGTAGCAGTAGCAGTAGCAGTAGTTATCGTAGGACTAGTAGTAGTAGCAATATTATTAGGTGTAGTGGTGGTAGTAGTTGTTGTAGTAGTAGGAGTAGTAGTTGTAGTAGTTGTAGTAGTAGCAGTAGTCATAGTTAAAGTAGTAATATTGGCATAAGTAGACGTAGTAGTAGTAGCATTAGTAGTAGTAGTGTAGTACTAGTTGGGATAGTAGTAGCAGTGGTAGTAGTAGTAAGAGTAGTAGTAGTATTAGTAGCAGTAGTAGTAGTAATAGTAGTAGTAGT
Source organism: Trichopus zeylanicus subsp. travancoricus (assembly GCA_005019695.1). Lineage (NCBI taxonomy): Eukaryota > Viridiplantae > Streptophyta > Magnoliopsida > Dioscoreales > Dioscoreaceae > Trichopus > Trichopus zeylanicus. Next base: position 3,795 of record RXID01022234.1, read on the forward strand.
AATAGTCGCAATAGTAGTAGTAATAGTCGTAGTAGTAGTAGCAATAGTAGTAATTGTAGTAGTAGTGTAGTAGTAGTATAGCAGTAGTGGTAGTAGTAGTTGTAGTAGAGGTTGTAGTAGTAGTAGTTGTTGTTATTATTGTAGTAGTAGGATTAGAAGCAGTAGTAGTCGTAATTATTTTTATTGTAGTAGCAAGAGTAGTAGCAGTGGTAGTAGTAGTAGTAGTTGGAGCAACAACGACAATATTATTATTATTATTATTAGTAGTAGTACTAGTAGTACTGGTAGTTGTAGTAGAAGCAGAAATAATAGTTGTAGCAAAAGTAGTAGTAGTATCAGCCGTAGTTATGGCTGTAGAAGTATTAGTAGTAGCAGTAGCAGCTGTATTAATAATAATACTAGTGGTTACAGAAGTTGTATTAGTAGGAGTAACAGCAATTGTACTAATCGAAGTAGTAGTAGGAGTAGCAATTGTAAGAGTCATTGTGGTAGTAGCAATAGTAGCAGCAGCAGTGGTAGTAGTTGTAGTAGCAGCTATAGTAGTAGTAGTAGCAACAAGAGTAGTAGTAGAAGCACTAGTAGCAGTAGCAATAGCTATTATAGTTGCAGTAGTCACAGTAACAGTTGAAGGAACAGTAGTAGTAGTAGTAGTAGTAGTGGCAGTTGGAGCAGTAGTAGTAGCAGCACTAAGAGATAGTAGCTGTAGCAGTTGTAGTAGTGGTGGTTGTAGTAGTAGTACTTGTTGTACTAGTAGTATTTGTTATAGTCGCAGCAGTTGTGGCAATAGTAGTAGCAGTAATAGTAGCAGCAAAAGTGGTAGTAGTAGTACTAGTTGTGGTAGTAGCAGAAGTTGTCGCAGTAGTAGTAGTAGTAGTAGTTGCAGATATAGTAGAAGTAGAAGTCATAGAATTACTTGTATAATTTATAGCAGCAGTAGCAGCAGTAGTAGTAGTAGCTATAGTAGTTGTAGTGCCAGTCGGAGTTGTAGTAACAGTAGTAGTAGTAGCCATATTAGTAGCTACAGGAGCAACAGTAATAGTAGTAGTAATAGTGGCCGCAATAGTGGCAATAGTACTAGTAGCAGTAGTAATTGTCGCAATTGCAGCAATAGAAAATACAGTAGTACTACTTGCAATAGTAGTAGTAGTAGTAGTTGTTGTTGTAGAAGCAATAGCTGTAATAGTGCTGGTGGTGGTACTACTAGTAGCAGTTGTAGCAGTAGTAGAAGTAGAAGTAGTAGTAGTAATAGTTGTAGTAGTAGTAGTAGTAGTAGTGGAAGTAGTAGTAGTGGTAGTAGTGGGGGTGGTAGTAGTGGTAGCAGTGGGAGTAGTAGTTGGAATACATGTGGGACAATAACTATTAGTTGAAGTAGTAGTCCTTGTAGTAGTATTAGTAGGAGTAGTAATTGTAGTAGTGGTTGTTGTGGTAGGTGTAGCAGTAGCAGTAGTGGAGGTCATAGTAGTAGTAGTAGTAGGAGGAGTAGTAATAATAGTAGTAGTAATTGTTGTTGTTGTTGTAGTAATAGTAGCAGTAGGATTATTAGTTGCAATAGTAGTGGTAGTAGTAGTCATAGTAATTGTACTAGTAGTAGTAGCATTAGTCATAGTAATATTTGTAGTAGTTGAAGTTGTAGTGGAAGTAGTAATAGTAGTATTACTCATTGTAATAGTAGCAGTAGCAGTCGTAGTAGTAGTATAGTAGTGGTAGTACTAGTAGTAGTAGTAAAAGTCATCGTATTGGTAATTATGGAAGTAGTAGTAGCAGTAGTTATAGTAGTAGTAGTAGTAATAGCATTAGCAGTAATAGTAGTGGTAGTGGTAGTTGTAGAAGTACTAATAGCAGTACTAGTACAGTAGAAGTAGTAGTAGTAGTAAACTACTACTACTAGAAGTAGTAGTAGTAGTAGTAGTAGTAGTAGTAGGAGTTGTAGTAGCAGTAGTAGAAGTCGTAGTAATAATAGTACTTCTTATTGTTGTAGTACATGTAGTACTAGTAGTAGTAGGAGGAGGAGTAGTAGTAGCAGTACTAGCAGCAGTAGGAGTAGTTGTAGGTGTAGTAGTAGTAATAGTAGTAGTAGTAACATTAGAAGCAGTAGTAGAAGTAGTAATAATAATAGTAGTAGTAGTGGTGGTAGTAGTAGTAATAGTAGTAATAGTAGTAGTAGTAGTAGTAGGAGAAGTAGTTGCAGTAGGAGTAGCTGTAGCAACAGAAGTAGTAGAAGTATTAGCTGCAATAGAAGTAGTTGTAATAGCAATACTAGTAGTAGTAGTAGTGGCAGTAGAAGTAGAGGTCGTAGTAATAGTAGCAGAAGCAGTAATGGGGGTAGTACTACTAGTAATAGGGGTAGTAGTAGCAATAGTAGTAGCGGAAACAGTAGCCGTAGTAGTGGAAGTAGAAGCAGGAATAGTAGTAGAAGTAGTAGCAGTAGCAGTAGCAGTAGGAGTAGTAGTCGTTGCCATAGTAGTTGTAGTGTAGGCAGTAGTAGTAGCAGTAGATGTAGTAGTAGTAGTGGTGGTTATTGTTGTTGTTGTTGTAGTAGTAGTAGCAGTAGTACTTGTAGTACTTGTTGTTGTTGTCCTACTTTTTGTTGTAGAAGTAGTAGTAGTAGTAGTAGAAGTAGAAGAGGTAGTAGTAATAGAAGTAGTAGTAGTTGTTGTAGTATTAGTTGTAGTAGCAGTAGTAGTGGGAATAGTAGCAATAGTTATAGTAGTAGTAGTAGTAGTTGTTGTTGTTGTTTTAGTAGTAGTAGTGGTGGTGGTGGTGGTAGTAGTAGTAGTACTAGAAGTAGAAGTAGTAGTAGTTGTAGCAGTAGTAGTAGTCGTGGTAGTAAAGCACTAGTGGGAGGAGTAGGTGTACGGGTAGGTGTAGTAGTAGGAGCTTTAGTAGTAGTAGAAGTAGGAGTAGTAGTATGAGTATCAACAAAAGTAGTAGAAGTAGTTGCAGTAATAGTATAAGAAGTACCAGCAGTTGGTGTAGTAGTAGTAGTAGTAGTAGTAGTAGTAGTAGTAGTAGCTATAGTAGTTTTAGTAATAGGAGTAGTAGCAGTAATGGTAGCAATAGTAGTAGTAGTAGTATCATTAGTAGTTTCAAGAATAGTATCATCAATAGTTGTATAAGTAGTAGTAGCTATTGTAGTTGTTTTAGTAGTAGTCGTAGCAGTAGAAGTAGTAGTAGCAGTAGCAGTAGGCGCAGGAGTTGTAGTAGTAGTACTAGTAGTAGTAGTAGTAGCAGGGGTATTTGTAGTAGTAGGAGGAGGAGGAGTTGTAGATATGGTAGTAGTAGTTATTGTACTAGTAGTAGTAGTAGTAGTAGTATTAGTATTAGTAGTAGTCGTAGTAGAAATAGTAGTAGTTGGAGTAGTAGTAGTAATAGTGGTAGTAGTAGTAGCAGTAGTAATAGGAGTAGTTGAAGTTGTAGTAGTAGTAGGTATATTAGTAGTTGGAGTAGTAGTAGCAGTAGTAGGAGTAGTAGTTGCATTAGTAGTTGTAGAAGTAGTAGTGGTTGCAGCAGTAGTAGGAGTAGTTGTAGTAGGAGTAGTAGGAGTAATAGTAGTAGCAATAGGAGTAGTTGCAGTAGATGTAGTAGTATTACTTGTAGTAATTGTAATAGTTATTGGAGTAGTAGCAGGGCTAGTATTAGTAGTTGTAGTGGTAGTGTAGAAGTAGTAATAGAACTAGTAGCAGAAGTAGTGGCAATAGTAGTAGTATTAGTAGTAGTAGTATTAGTAGTAGTACTAGTAGTAGAAGTAGTGGTGTTAGTAGTATTAGTAGTAGTAGAAGTGGTAGTGGTAGTAGTAGAAGTAGTTGTAGTAGCAATGCTAGAAGTTGTAGTAGTAGTAGTAGTAGTATTAGTAGTGCTAGTACGAGTATTGGTAGTAGTTGTTTGAGTAGTAGTAGTTCTAGTAGTAGTTGTTATAGTAGTAGTATAATAGTAGTAGCTGTAGCAGTAGAAGTAAAGGTAGTAGCAGAAGTAGTAGTATTAGTTCTTGTAGTAGAAGTAGAAGTAGTACAAGTAGTAATCATAGTAGTAGTAGTAGCAAGAGGAGTAGTAGTAGTAGTAGCAATTCTAGTCGTATTATTAGCAGCAGTAGTAGTAATAGTAAAAGTTGTAGTTGTTGTAGACGTGGTAGTAGTCGCAAAAATAGTTGTAGTTGTTGTAGAAGTAGTAGACGTGGTAGTAGTAGCTAGAGTAGTAGTAGTAATAATAGTTGTAGTAGTAGTAGATGTAGTGGTAGTTGTAGTAGCAGTAGGAGGAGGAGGAGGTGGAGGAGGAATAGGCTGGCAATACTAGTAGTAGACGTAGTTGTAGCAGTAGTAGCAGAAGTAGTTTCAGTAGTAGTAGAAGTTGAAGTAGTAGTATTAATCTTAGTAGTAAGGGTAATAGCAGTAGCAATAATAGTTGCTATTGTACTACTAGTAGTAGCAGTAGTACTAGTAGTAATATTAGCAGTAGTAGCAATAGTAGTAGCAGTTGTAGTAGTAGTAGTAGTAGCTGTAGTTGTAGTAGTCGCAGCAATTGTGGCAACAGTCATCATTGCAGTCATAGCCTTAGTTGGGGAAGTTGTAGTAATAGTAGTATTAGTAGCAGCTACAACAATAATAGTAGTTGTTGTAGTAGTAGCAGTCTCAGTTGCAGTAGTAGTAGTAGGAGCGGTAATAGTAGCAATAGTAGTTGCAGTAGAAGTAGAAGTAGCAGTTGTAGTAGCAGGAGTAGCCGCAGTGGCTATAGTTGTTGCAGTAGAAGTATTAGTAGTGGTAGTTGAAGTAGTAATTATTGTAGTAGTAGTAGCAATAGGAGGAGTAGTAGTAGTAGGTGTAGTAGAAGTATTAGTAGTCAGAGCAGAAGTAGTCATTGTAGAAGTATTAGCAGTAATAGTAGCCATAGCAGTAATAGCAAGAGCAGCAGTAGTAGGTGTAGTAGCAATAGCAATAATAGTGGCAGTAGTAGAAGCAGTAGTAGGAGCAGAAGTAGTTGTATTAGTAGTAGTAGTAGTAGCAATAGGAGTAGTAGTAGTAGTAGTAATAGTGGTGGTGGTAGTAGTAGTACTAATAGTAGTATTAGTAGTAATAGTAGTAGTAATAGTGGTGCTGGTAGTAATAGTAATAGTAGTATTGTAGTAGTAGTAATAGTAGTAGAGGTAGTAGCAGTAGTAGTAGTAGCAGGACTAGTATTAGCAATAATAGTCGCCGTAGCAGTAATAGCAAGAGCAGCAGTAGTAGGTGTAGTGGCAATAGCAATAATAGTGGCAGTAGCGAAAGCAGTAGTAGCAACAGAAGAGTTGTATTAGTAGTAGTGGTAGTAGCAATAACAATAGTAGTAGTAGTAGTACTAATAGTAGTATTAGTAGTAATAGTAGTAGTTGTTGTAGTAGTAGTTGTGCTAGTAGTAATAGTTATAGTAGTAGTGTAGTAGTAGTAGCACTAGTAGTAGTAGTAGAGGTAGTAGCAGCAGCTATAGTAGCAGTAGTAGTAGTTGTAGTAGTAGTAGTAGAAGTAGTAGTTGTAGTAACCATAGTAGTAGTTGTTGCAAGAGTAGTAGTAGTAGCTGTTGTTGTTGTTGTAGTCGCTTTAGTAGCAGTAGTAGCAGAGGTAGTAGTAGTAGCAGTCGTAGATGTAGTTGCAGAACTAGTAGCAGTAATGGCAATGATCGTAGTAGAGGTAGTAGTAGTTGTAGTAGTAATAGCGTTAGTAGTAATACTTGTAGCAGCAACTATAGTTTTAGTTGGAGTAGCCATAGTTATAGTGACAAAACTAGTAGTAGAAGTAGCAGTAGTAAGAGTAGTAGTACTAGTAGCAGTAGTAGTAGTTGTAGTAAAAATAGTAGTGGTGGTGGTGGTGGTGGTGGTGGTGGTGGTGGTAGTAGTAGTAGTAGTAGTAGTAGTAATAGTAGTAGTAGGAGGAGTAGTATAAATAGTAGTAGTAGTAGCGGGAGCACTAGTGGTAGCTGTAGGAGCAAGAGGAGTTGCAGTAGTAGGAGTATAAGTAGTAGTAGAAGAAGTAGCTTTCAAAGTAGTAATAGCAGTAGCAATAGTAAGAGTAGTAGCAGTAGCAGTTGTAAGGGTTGTAGCAATAGCGTTAGTGGTAGTAGTAGAAGTAGTCACAGAAATAGTTGCAGTAGTAGTAGTTGTAGTGGTAGTAGGAGGAGGAGAAGTAGTTGGAGTAGTAGTACTAGTTATGTAGTATTGATAGTAGTAGTGGTAGTCGCAGTAGAAGTAATAGTAGTGGTCTTAGCAGTTTTTATTAGTAACAGCAGTACCAACTATAGTAGTAGTGGTAGTAGTACTAGCAGAGGCAGCAGTAGTAGTAGCAGCAGTAATTGTGGTAGCAATAGCTGCAGTAGTAGTAGTAGTAGCCGAAATAATTATCACAATAGTAGCAGTAGCAGCAACAGTAGTAGTCAGTAGCAGCAGCAGCAGTAGTAGTAGTAGTAGTAGTAGCAACAATGGTATTAGCAGTACTAGCTGTAGTCGCAATAGTAGTAGTAGTACTGGCATTAGTATTACTAGTAGCAGAAGTAGTAGTCGTAAAACTAGTAGTAGCAACGGTGGTAGTCATAATAGTGGTTGTTGTAGAAGTATTGGTATTAGTAGTAGTAGTAGTAATTAGTGTAGGAGAAGGAATAGTAGGAGTATTAGTATGAGTAGTAGTAGTAGTCGGAGTAGTAATAGTAGTAGTAGTAGTAGTAATAGGAGTAGCAGTAGCGGTAGTACAAGTCATAGTAGTAGTAGTGGGAGTAGTAGTAATTGTTGTGGCTTTTGTGGTAGTAGTAGTAGTATAAATAGTTGCAGTAGGAGTAGTAGTTGTCGTAGTACTATAGTCGTTGTCATAGTAGTAGTTGTAGTAGTTATTATTGTTGTTGTAGTTGTAGCAGTAGTAGTCGTAATAATATTAGTAGTAGTAGTAGTAGTATTAGTAATAGTAGTAGGAGTATTACTCATACTAGTAGTAGCAGTTGTAGCGGCAGTTGAAGTATAGCAGAAGTGGTACTGGTAGTAGTAGTAGTAGCGGTAGTAGTAGAAATAGTCATAGTAATAGTAATTATAGAAGTAGTAGTTGGAGTAGCAGCAGCAGCAGTAGTAGTAGTAATTGTAGAAGTCGTAGTTGTAGTGATAGCAGCAATAGTAGTACTAATACTAGTAGCAGTAGTAGTCATAGAAGAAGTAGTAGTAGAAGTAATAGTCATAGTAGTAGTAGTAGTAGTAGTAGTAGTAGTACTTGTAGGAGTAGTAGTAGCAGTAGTAGCAGCAGTAGAAGTTGTATTAATAAGAGTAGATAGTAGTAGTAGTAGTGGTAGTTGTAATAGTGGTAGTAGTAGTAGCTGTTGTAGGCATAGTATTAGTTGTATTAGAAGTAGGAATATTAGGAGTAGGAGTAGTAGTAGTTGGACTAGTAGACGTAGTAGTAGTTGAAGTTGCAGTAGTAGGAGTAGTAGTTGTATCAGTAGTAGGAGTAAGAGTAGCTGTAGTAGTATTAGTAATAGTAACAGTAATATTAATAGTAATAGTATTAGTAATAGTAGTAGCGGTAGTCAAAGCGGTACTTGTAGTAGTAGTTATAGTATTACGAGTAGTAGGAGAAGGTGTACTAGTAGTAGGAGTGGTGGTAGTAGTTGTAGTGGGCAGTATTAGTAGTAGTAGTAGTAGTATTAGTAGTAGTAGCATTATTAGTCATAGTAGTAGCAGGAGCACCAGTGGCAGTAGCAATAGTAGTGGTAGGAGTAGTAGTAGCAGTAGTAACAATTGTAGAAATATTAGCAATAATAGTAGTAGTGGTTGTAGCGGTTGTGGTAGGAGTGGTAATAGTAATAGTAGTAGTAGTATTGGTAGGAGTAGCAACACGAGTAGTAGAAGTTGTAGTAGTAGTGGAAGTAGTAACAGCCGTAGTAGTAGTAGCCGTAGCAGTAGCAATAGTAGCAATAGTAGAGGTCGTAGTAGTAGCAGTAGTAGTAGCAGCAGTAGTAGTTGTAGTAGTAGCAGCAGTAGCAGTAGTGGTAATACAAGTTGTAGTACTAGTAGTAGGAGTAGCAGTATTAGTAGTAGTCGTAGTAGTAGCAATAGTAGCAGTTGTAGTTGTAGTAGTAGGACGAGTAGTATGAGAAGCAACAAAAGTAGTAGTTGTAGTCGCAGTAAGAGTGAAAGTAGTTGTAGTAGTCAAAGTAGTAGCAGTAATAGTAACAGTGGCAACAGTAGTTGTTGTAGTAATAGGAGTAGTAGTAGTAGTATCGGTAGCAATACTAATCGTTGTAGTAGTAGTAGCAGCAGTAGTTTCAAGAATAGTAGTAGTAGTGGTAGAAGTCGTAGTAGCAGTAGCAGTTGTTATGTTAGTAGTTGTAACAGTAAAAGTTATTAGGAGTAGTAGCAGGAGTAGGAGTTTAAGTAGCAGTAGTAGTTGTTGTTGTTGTTGTAGGAGTAGTAGTAGTAGTATTTGTTGTTGTAGTGGTAGTAGTACTAGTAGGAGGAGTAGTAGTAGTGGTAGCACTAGTACAAGTTGTAGGAGTTGTAGTAGTAGTAGTAGCAATAGTAGTTGTAGTAGTAGTAGTTGTTGTTGTTGTTGTTGCTGTTGTTGTTGTAGTAGTAGTACTAGTAGGAGGAGTAGTAGTAGTAGTAGCTATAGTACAAGTTGTAGGAGTTGTAGTAGTGGTAGTAGCAATAGTAGTTGTTGTAGTAGTAGTAGTAGTAGTATTAGCAATAGGAGGAGTTGTAGTAGTAGTAGGAGGAGCAGTAGTAACAGTAATAGTTGTAGAAGTTGAAGTGGTGGCAGTAGTAGTAGTTGGAAGAGTAGTAGGAGTAGTAGTAGTAGCACTAATTGTAGTAGTGGTAGTAGTAGTAAGTACTAGTAGTAGGAGTAGTAGTTGTAGTAGTAGTAATAATAATAGTAGTAGTAGTAGTAGTAGTAGTAGTAATTGTTGTAGTTGTTGGAGTAGTGGTTGTGCTTGTAGTAGTAGTCGTAGTTGTGGTGTACTAGTAGTAGTAGCCGATAGTCGTAGTTGTAGTGTACTAGTAGTAGCAGCGGCTGCAGCAGCGGCCGTAGTTGTAGTAGTAGCAGCAGCAGCAGCAGCAGAAACAGTAGTAATAGTAGCAATCATAGTAGTTATAGTAGTAGTAGTAGTAGTAGTAGTAATAGTAGGAGTAGTAGTAGCTGTAATAGTAGTAGTTGCTATTGTAATCGAAATAGAAGTAACATTAGTAGCATTAGTAGTAGTTGTTGTTATAATAGAAGTAGAAGTAGCATTTGTAGTAGTAGCAGCAGCAGCAGTAGTATTAGTGGCAGCATAATTACTACTATTAATCCTACTCCTACTATTACTACTACTTCTAGTACTCCTCCTCCTCCTACTACTACTTCTGCCACTACTCATACTCCTACTACTACTACTACTATCACTTCGACAACTACTGCTACTCTTATTACTACTTCTACACCTATTCATGCTCTTGCTACTGCTACTACTACTCCAGCACCTAGTACAGGCACTCCTAATCGTGTTGTTGTTGATGCTGCTACTATAACTTCTACTACTACTTCTGCTACTGCTATTGCTGCTACTTCTACTGCTGCTCCTACTACTAAAGTTAATATGACTACTTCTATTTGTCTTATTACTACAACCACTACTACAGCGTCTACTACTACTACTGCTACTACTGTTGTTGCTGCTGCCATTGCTAATATTACAATTGCCACCGTTGCTACAACTACTACGAGTATTGCTACTACTACTACTGCTACTACTGCAGCTGCTACTACTACAACTTCTACTACTACTGTTGCGGATACTATTACAACTACTACTCTACTGCTTCTACTACTACTACTACTAGTATTACTACAACTACAACTACTTCTATGACTACAGCTGCTGCTACTTCTACTACAACAACTACTACTACTACTATTACTACTACAATGACTACCATTACTACTACTACAACTATTCCTACTCCTACTCCTACTACTAGTACTTCTACTTCTACCACTACAACTAGAACTACTACAACTCCTACTCCAAATCCCATTACTACCACTTCTACCCGTACACCAAAAACTACAACTTCAATTACGACTACTACTACTAATACTATTATTACTACTTTTGCAACTAGTACTACTTCTGTTACCACCACCACCACTACTACTACTACTATGAGTACTACTGCTGCTGCTGCTGCTGCTACTACTACTACTATTACTACTATTACTACTGCTACTGCTACTATTACACTGCTACTACAAGTACTACTACTAGAATAACTACTACTCCTACAACTTCTACTATTACCACGACTAATACAACGACAACTACTACTACCACTAGCACTTTTACTACTCTTACTTCAACTACTACTACTCCTACTACTACTATTACTACTACTAATACCACTGCTACTCCTACAACTACTACCGCAACTCCTACTACTACTACAACTACTACTACTACGACTATTACTACTACTGCTACAATTACTACAAATTCTACTACCACAACTACTAATACCGCTACTACTACTACCACTCTACTACTACTACAAACTACTTCTAATACTACTGTTATGACGACAACAACAACAACAACAACTACTACACCTACCACCACCACCACCACTACTACTACTACTACTTCCAATACTACTACTACTGCAACTACTCCTATGACTACTACTAATACTACTACAACTACTATTACTATTACTACTAATACAACAACTACTACTATTACTACTACTACATGTACTACTACTGCTGCTATTATGACTACTACTACTACCGCCACTACTGCTACTATGACACTACTAATACTGCTGCTAGAATTACTACTACTCCTACAGCTACTACTATTACCACTACTAATACTACTACTACTGTTGTCACCGCTACTACTACTACTACTTCAACTACTACTACTCCTACTACTATTACTATTGCTAATATGACTACTACTACTATGATTTCTACCACAACTCCTACTCCTACAATAGCTACTCCTACTACTACGACAATTACTACTACAACTACAATTACTACGAATTCTCCTACCACAACTACTAATACTGCTACTACTCCTACTCTACTGCTCTACTACTTCTACTACTAATGCTTCTACTACTCCTACTCCACCTTGTACTACTACTACTGCTCCTACTACTACTACAACTACTTCCACTATGGCAACTACTACTACTGCTACTACTACAACTGCTAATATTACTACTACAACAACAACTAGTCCTACTAGTACTACTACAACTACTACTACTACAACAGCTACAACAACTACTACTAAAACTAGTTCTACCACTACTCCCACTCTTACTACTACTCCTGCAATAACAACTACTAATCCTACTCCAACCACTACTACTACAACTCCTACACCTTCCACTACTAGAACTAGTACAACAACAACAACAACAACTACTACTACTACTTCTACTATTACTTCTACTCCAACTCCTACTACTACCATTACTACTACCAACAAATTGCTTCTACTGGTACTATTGCTACTACTACTCCACCGATTACTACTATTACTATTACTACTACTACTACTACTACTACTACTACTACTACTACAATTACTTCTAATTCTACTACTACTACGATAAAACCTACTCCTACAACTACTACAATTACTAATAATACTACTACTCCTACAACCATTCCTGCTGCTGCTGCTACAATTGCGGCTACTGCAGCTACTACTACTACTACCACAGCTGCTGCTATTGCACTGACTACTACTGCTACTACTACATCTACTACTACTCCTACTATTGCTACTACAACTACTACAATTACAACTGCTACTACTATGCGTACAACTGCTACTGCTGTAACTACTACTATAATTACTACTACTACTACTATAACTGCTACTGCTACCACTACTACTACAACACCAACAACTACTACTTCTACTTCTACTACCAAAGGTACTGCTATTAGTACTAATACAACCACAACTACTGCGATAACTACTGCTATTGCTTATATGACTACCACTACTACTATAACTACTAGTAC
>RXID01022235.1:9091-22810 GCA_005019695.1 Trichopus zeylanicus subsp. travancoricus
GTAGGAGGAGGAGGAGTGGTAGTAGTCGTAGTTGTAGTATTAGTAGTAGTAATACTATTAGTAGTAGTAGTTATAGTTATGCTGGAAGTAGCAGTCGTATTAGTAGCAACAACCACAACAGCCGCAGTAGTAATAGTAGAAGTAGCAGAAGTAGTTTCGGTAGTCGTAGGAGTAGTAGTAGTAGTACGTGTAGTAGGAGCAGCAGTAGTAGTAGTATTAGTAGTAATAGGTGTACTAGTTGGAAAAGTAGTAGTAGCAGTAGTGGTAGGAATAGTAGAAGTTGTAGTAGTACTAGTAGAAGTGGCTGCAGCAGTAGTTGTAGTAGAAGTAGAAGTAGTGGTTGTTGAAGTTATAGTTGGAGCATTAGGAATAGTAATAGTAGTAGTATTAGAAGCAGTACTAGTAGTTGTTATAGTAGTAGGAGCAGCAGCAGCAGTAGTAGTTGTTGTAGTTAGGGTAGTAGTATTAGTAGTAATAGTAGTTGTATTTGTAGTAGTAGTCATAGTGTTAGTTGTAGACGGAGTAGAATTAGTAGTAGTAGTCGTAGTAGTAGTAGTAGTAGTAGTAGTAGTAGTAGTAGTCATTGAGTATTAGTTGTAGTAGTCATGCTTGTAGTAGGAGTAGCAACTAAAGCGCGAGTAGTAGTAGTCACAATCTTAGTAATAGTAGTAGTTGTATCATTAATAGTGGAAGTTATAATTTGAATATTAGGAGTAGTAGTAGTTATTGTTGTAGTAGCAGTTGTAGCAAAAGTAGCCGTAGTAGCATTAGTACCAAAAGTAGTAGTCGCAGTTGTAGTAATAGTAGATGTGGAAGTTGTAGTTGGAGTATTAGGCGAAGTAAGTGTAGTAGTAGTAGCAGTTGTAGCAGTAGTAGTAGTAGTAGTAGCTGTGCTAGTAGTAGTGGTAGGAATAGTAGCAGCAGCAGTAGTTGTTGTAGTAGTAGTTGTTGTAGTAGTATTAGCAGTAGTTGTAGTAGTAGTAGTAATAATAATAGTAGTAGCAGCAGTAGTAGTAGTTGTAACAACATTAGCAATAGTAGTATTAGTAGTACTGGTAGTAGCAGTTGTGGTAGTAGCAACATCCGCAGCAGCAGCAGCAGCAGTAGAAGTAGCGAAAGTAGTTTCAGCAGTAAGAGTAGTAGTAGTAGTAGTAGGTGTAGTGGTAGCAGGAGTAGTCGTAGTAGTAGCAGTAGTAGTTGTAATAATTGTTGTAGTATTAGTAGCAGTAGTAGTAGCAGTAGTAATAGGTGTACTACTAGTAGTAGTAGTAGTAGTAGTATAAGTTGTGGTAGGAGTAGCAAAAGTAGTAGGTGTAGTAGTTGTAGCAGCAGCAGTAATAGCAGTAGTATTAGTAGTAGTTGAGATAGTAGTAGCAATGGTAGAAGTAATAATAGTTGTAGTAGGAGTATTAGTTGTAGTACTAGTAGTGGTAGTACGAGTGTTAGGAGTTGTAGTTATTGTAGTAGTAGTCAGAGATGTAGGAGTAGTAGCAGTAGTGGCAGTAGTAGTAGCAGCAGTAGTTGTAGTTGTGGTAGTAGTAGTCGCAGTAGTAGTAATTATAGTGGTAGTCATAGCAGTGGTAGTTGTTGTAGTAGTACTAGCAGAAGTAGTAGCAGTAGTTCTAGCAATAGTAGTAGTAGTAGAAGCAGTAGTAGAAGTAGTAGTAGTTGTTGTAGTCACTGCAGTAATAGTAGTAGTAGTAGTAATAGTGTTATTAGTAGCATAAGTAGTAGTTGTACTTGTAGCAGCATAATTAGTAGCAGACACTATTGCAGAACTAGAAGTAGTAGTTGCAGAGGTAGTAGCAAAAGTGGCAGTAGGAGTAGTAGAAATTATAGTAGCAGCAATAGTAGTAGTAGCAGCTGTAAGAGAATTAGTAGTAGGTACAGTAGTAGTAGTAGTAGTAGTAGTGGTAGCAGTTGTAAGGGAAGCAGTAGTAGGTTTAGGGGTAGCAATAGTAGTAGTCGTAGTAGTAGTAGCAGCAATAGTAGTAGTAGTAGTAGTAATAATGGTAGCAGTTGTAGTTGTAGTAGTATTAGTTGTAATGGTAGTAGTAGTAGTAATAATACTAGATGTTGTTTTTGTAGTAGTAGTAGTACTAATGGCGGAGGTTGTAGTAGTAGTAGGATTGGTAGTAGTAGTAGTAGTAGTAGCAATTGTAGTAGTAGTTGTTGTTGTTGTCATATTAGTAGTAGTAGTAGCAGTAATTGTTATAGTGGTAGTAGCAGTAGTAGTAGTTGTTGTTGTACTAGTAGTCCTAGTAGTAGTAGTAGAAGTAGTAGTGGTAGTAGTAGTAGTTGTTGTTGTTGTTGTAATAGGAGTCATAGTAGGAGTACTATTAGTGTTAGTATTAGTACTTGTAGCAGTCGCAACAGCAGCAGCAACAACTGTAGTAGTAGTAATAGGAGTAGTAGTAGTAGTAGTAGTAGTAGTAGTAATAGTAGTAGTAGTTGTTGTAGTTGTAGTAGTAGTAGTGGTGGTGGTGGTAGTACTAAAAGTAGTAGCAGCAGTAGTAGCAGTAATCGTAGTAGTAGCAATAGGAGTAGTAGTATGAGTAGTAGTTGTGGTAGTAGTAGCTATTGCAGGATAATTAGTAGTAGAAGTAGTAGTAGTAGTAGTAGCAGCAGAAGCAATAGTAGTAGTAATAGTAGTTATTGTTGTTGTAGTAGTAGTTATTGTTGTTGTAGCAGTCGTAGTAGTTATTATTGTAGTTGTAGTTGGAGTATTCACAGTAGTAGTAGTAGTATTACAATTAATAGAAGAGGCAGTAGTAGCAGTAGTGGTAGTAGTAGTTGGAGAAGTAGTAACAGTAACAGTAGCAGTAAATACGATGGTACTAATAGTAGAAGTAGTAGAAGTTGTAGCAGAAGTAGCAGAAGTAATAGAAGTACCAGTAGTAGTATGAGAAGTAGTAGTAAGACGAGTAGTTGTAGCAGTGGTAGTAGTTGTAGTAGTTGTGGTAGTAGTAGTTGTTGTGGTAGCAGTAGCAGTAGTTGTAGAAGTAGTAGTGGTGGTAGTAGAAGGTGTACTAGTTGTAGTAGCAGTAGTGACCGCAATTGTGGTAGTAGTAGTAGTGGTAGCGGCAACTGCGACAGTTGTAATAGTATAGTAGTAGTTGTGGTTGTAGTAACAGCAGTGGTAGTAGTGGTAGCAGTAGCTGTAGTTTTATTTGTAGTAGTAGTAGTAGGAGGGGTAATAGTAGTAGTAATAGTAATTGTAGCAGGTGTAGTAACTGTAGTAGTAACAGTAGTAGTAATAGTAGTAACAGTAGTAATTGTAGCAATAGAAGTAGTAGTAGTAGCAGTAGTAGAAGTAGTAGCTGAACTAGCTGAAGTAGTTGGAGCAGTAGTGGTAGTAGCAGAAGTAGTAGTAGTAGCAGCTATAGTAGCAATAGTGATAGTCGTAGTAGTAGTAGCAATAGTAGTAACTGTAGTTGCAGCAATATAATTAGTAGTAGCAATCGCTATAGCAGCAGATGTTGTAAGAGTTGTAGTAGTAGCAGTAGTTGCAGTAGTAGTTATAGTAGTAGTAGTACCCGTAGCATTGTAGTAGTAGCAGTAACTGCTATAGTATTAGTAGTTGTTGTTGTCGTAGTAGTAGTCGCCGAAGTAGTAATTGTAGTAGTAGTAGTAGCAGCAGTAGTAATTGTAGTAGTCATAGTGGTAGAAGTAATAATAGTTGTCGGAGTGGCAGCAATAGTAGTAGTTGCAGTCATTGTAGCAGCAGTAGTAGTTAGATAATAGTAGTAGATGTAGTAGTATAGTCATAGGAGTAGTAGTAGTAGTAGCAGGAGTAGCGGTAGTAGAAGTAGCAATAGTAGGTGTAGCAGTATTAGTAGTAGCCGAAGCAGTTGTGGCAATAGTAGTAGTTTTAGTAGTAGAAGAAGTAGTAGTAACAACTACTACTACTACTTTGTCTATTGCAACTACTGCTGCTAATGCTAGTGCAACTACTGGTACTACTAATACTTCTACAACAACAACAACGACAACAACTTCTACTACTTGTACTTCCGCTACTACTGCTACAACTTCTACTACTACTTCTACTACTACTATACTACTGCTTCTTCTACTACTACTTCTATTGCTACTACTACTAGCACTACTACTACTGCAACTACTATTACTGCTGCTACTACTACAACTACTACTTCTACACCAATTGCTAGTACTGGTAGCACTAATACTAGTACAACAACTTCTACTGTTACAGCTACTACAACTTCTGTTGCTACTACTACTACAACTAATACAACTACTACTGTTGCTAGTACTACTTCCACTAGTACAGCTTCGGCTACTTATACTACAATAACTACTACTATTACTACTATTGCTGCAACTGCGACTGCTACTACTGTTACTTGTACTACTCCTATTACTGTTTCTACTACTAGTACTAGTGCTACCACAATTACAACTACTCCTAATATGGCTACTACATCTTCTACTCCTCTTGCTACTACTACTAGCAGTACTACTACTACAACAACAACGACAAATACTACTACTATTACTACTTCTATTGCAACTGCTACTACTACTAGTAGTATTATTCCTGCTACTTCTACTACTACTATTGCTACTATGACTAATACCACCACTACTGCTACTGCTATTATTGCTGCTACTACTACTACTGGTGCAACTGCTGCCGCTACTGCTGCTACAACTACAACTACTACTTATACTACTCCTGTCGCTCCTACAACTACAACTATTGCTACTACTACTACTAATATTACTACTACTTCTATAATAGCTACTATAGCTACTACTACTACGGCCATTACTACTGCTATTGCTATTACTGCTGCTACTACTATTACTACTACTACTACTGTTACTACTTCTATTGCTACACCTACTACTACTTCCACCACTACTACTATTGCTAAACCTACTCCTACTACTTCTACTACTACTACAGCTATTACTTCAACTACTACTACTACCACAACAACAACAACTACTGCTGCTACTTCTGATACAACTACTAGTATTACCAGCACTACTGCTACTACTACAATTACTACTACTACTTCAACAACAACAACAACAACTACTACTACTACTACAACGATAGCTACCACTACTACCGCTATTACTAGTACAACAGCTACCGCTGCTACTACGACTACTACTACTACTACTACTACTACTACTACTACTACTGTCAGTAATACTACTACAACAACTACGACTATTACTACTACTAACACTACTACTAGTCCTACCACCACCGCTACTGTTGCTCGTATAAATACTCCTACCAGGACAACTACTACTACTACAACCACTACTACCACAACTTCTACTGCTACTACAAGTCCTGTTACTGCTAAACTACTGGTACTACTTCTACCACTACTACTGCTGCTCCTATTCCTAGTACAACTTCTAATACTATTAGTTCCGCTATGACTACTATAAGTACTACGGCAACTATGATAGCTACTACTATTACTACTAGTGCTACATCAACTAGTACTACTAACACAACTACTGCTACTAGAATAGCTAGTACTGCTTGTACAACTACTAATATTACTACTATTATTGATCCTACTACTATTACTGCTACTTCTACTACTACTACTGCTATTGCACTTGCTACTGTTGCTACTAATAGTGCTACTACAACAACAACAACTACTACTACTACTGAGACTTCCGTAACTACTACAACTACTGCTGCTACTGCTACTACTACTACTATTGAGACTGCTACTTCTACTACTGCTACTGCTACAACTACTACAACTACTAGTATGCCAAGTACTTCTACTGCTACTACTACTACTCCAACTAATACAATAACAACTACAACTACTAGCACTACTACAACGTAAACTACAACGACTACTGCCACTAACACTACTTCTAATACTACAACGGCTACTACTACTACTACTACTAATACTATTTCTATTGCTACTACAGCTGCTACTCCTACCATATCTACTACTAATACTACTACTTCTATAACTATTACTACAACTTCTACTACTACTACTACTACTAGTACTACTGCTACTACCACTACTGCTCCTACTCCTCCTCTTGCTACTAGTACTACTGCTACTACGACTATTGCTCCTCCTCCTCCTCCTGCTACTACTACCACTACTACTACTCGTACTACCACATTTACTACTAGTAATACTATTACTACTACTACTGCTGCTGTGGCAACTACTTCCTCTACTACCACTAAAACGTCTACTGGTCTAAATCATTCTCCTATTACTACTACTACTTTCTGCTTCCTCCTCCCTACTACTACTACTGCGAGCTGAGACTATGCTTGCTGCTGTTACGACTACTAAGGCTACGACGATGACTACAAACGACAACAACTACCTGCTGCTTGATGATTACTAACTACTTCGCTTGTGCCGATAACAACTAAGACCACTACATACTGCTACTAACTAATACTACTAATACCTCTCGACTACCAGTACACTGCTATTCCCCACCAACCACTAAGACTGCCCCGATTAGGCCCCACCACACTAATACTACTACGACTACTACTACTACGACATCAATAATACGCACTACTCCTACTACTTCTACTACTACTATTATTATTGTTGCTTCTACTTTTTCTACTACTGTCACGACTACTACTACTACTAATACTGCTGGTACTTATACTACAACAATAACTGCTACTACTACTACTACTACTGCTACAACTATGACTACTATTACACTTAAGGCTACTACTACTACTGCTATCATTGCTACTACTATATGTACTACTACTACGACTACTACTACTACCATTATTACTAATACTGCTGCTACTATTACTACACGGCTACTATAACTACTACAACTAGCACTATTGCTACTCCAACAACTACTAGTATTACCACTGCTAATACTACTGCTACTACAACTACTACTACTAATACTACTACTACTACTACTACTATTATCAAAACTGCTACTATCATGACTACTACTATTACAGTGACTACTACTACTGCTACTGCTACTGCTGCTACTACTACTATTACTACTACTACTACGGCTATTACTACTACCAGTACTACTACTGCTACTTTTACTACTTTTGCTATGACTACTACTATTACTTCTGCAACTGAAATAGCTGCTACTATTACTACTATTAGTAGTCCTACAAGTACTACTACTTATACTGCAACAAATACATCCACTTTGGTTGATACTGTTACTACAACTGCAACTACTACTAGTATAGCCACTACTATTGCTACAATTACTACTTCTATTATGTTATTACTGCTACTACTACTACTACTAATGTTGCTGCTCATGCTGCTCTTGCTATTAATACAGCTACTACTACTGCTGCTGCTACATAGACTCGTACAACAACTACTACTACTATTGAGACTGCGACTACTACTATAGTTGCCATTGCTGCTAATACTACAACTACTACTACTACTACTTCTATTACTATTTTAGCTGCTACTACCACTACTGCTACTACTACAACTACTACTTATACTAGAAATACTAGTATTACTCCTACTGCCACTACCCTCAGTACTACTATTGATACAACTACTTCAACTACTACTACTACCACCACTGTTGCTACTACTAGCACTGCTCTACCTCCACCTCCTTCTATTGCCATTAGTACTACTACAACCAGTAGTACCACATCTACTACTATAGGTACTACTACTGTTACTACTACTACTTCAACTACTAAGACTACTATTCCTACTACTACAACTACTACTACTAGTACAACAACAACTGCTACTACTACCACAACTAGCCCCACTACTACTACTACTTTTACTGCTACTATTACTGCTACTAGTAATTCTACTACTACCAATACAACTACAACTATTGCTAGTGCTATTACTACTACTACTACTATCGCTAGTGGTATTACTACTACTACTACTATAACTTTAGCTACTACTATTGCTACTCCAACTAATACCTCCATAATTACTACTACTATTACTTTTATCACTACTACTGCTACAACTACTACTACTAGTACTACTACTTCAATGCTACTACTGCTCTGCTACTACTACTAATACTATGAGTAATACTACCACTACTTCTCAGACTACTACTTCTACTACTGTAAATATTACTACAACTGCTACTATTGCTACTAGTATTACAATGACTACTACTACAACTGCTAATCCTACTGCTACTTTTACTACTACTACTACAACAACAACAACAACTACTACGACTGCAACACCTACACCTATTACTACTACTACTATGACCTCCACTACCGCTACTGCTACTACTACAACTACTACTACTATTACTATGCCTACTACTACTCCAGCTAGTATTCCTTCCCCAACACGTATTCCTACTCTACTCCCACTAGTAAGACTACGACTACTACTCCAACTACTCTTACTACAACAACAACACCAACAACAATAACTACTACTACTACTATTACTGAGACTACTACTTCAGCTACTACTGTGCCCACCACTACTATTGATGCTTCTGATACAGCAACTACTACTACCAGCATTACTACTACTACTGTTGCTATTACTACAACAACTACTACTCTTTCTACGACTACTACTAACACCACTACTACTACTACTTCTACCGCTACTCCTACTACTACGACTATTACTACTGCTACTATTATTACTACAACTACTACTACTACAACTACTACTCCCAAAACTACTACTACTATAACTACTTCAATTACAACTACTACGCCTACTACTTCTGTTCTTACTACTACTCTAATATTATTGCTATTACTACTACTGCTGCTGCTACTCCTGCTACTAGTACTACTACCACTACTCCTATTACTACGACGACCACTACTCCTACTGCTGCTACTACTCCAACGACTATTACAACAACTACAACTATTGGCACTACTACTACCTCTACTACTATGACTACTACTACTACCACAGCTTGTAATACTACAACAACTACTACTCCTACAGCTACTACTACTACTCCTGCTATTACAACTGCTACCACTGTTGCTACTACTACTTCATTTACTACTAATACTGCTACTTCTACAACAACTGCTACTACTATGACTAATGCTCCACCTCCTCCTCCACCTCCTCCTCCTACTACTAGCACTACTTCTACTAATACTACCACATTTACCACAACTACTGCTACTACTACTACCACTACTACTACTACAACTATTGCAACTACTACTACTAAACTACTACTACATCTACTGCTACTAAAACTACTACTACTACTACTTCTCCTATTACTGCTACTACGTTTGCTGCTGCTACTACTACTACTATTACTACTACTACTACTACTGATACTACTACTACTACTACTACTACTACTACTACTGATACTACTACTACTACTACTACTACTATTGTTACTACCACAGTTGCTACCACTTTGGCTACGACTCTTACTACTACCACAACAACAACAACTACAACCGCTACTACTTCTACTACTATTATTATTACTGCTACTTCTACTTTTGCTACTAATATTGCTACTTGTAGTACTACAACAACTGCTGCTACTACTATGACTACTACTTCTGCTACTGCAACTACTACTACTATTGCTACAACTAGTCCTTTTACTACAAGTACAACTGCTACCACTGCTATTATTGCCACTACTATTAATACCACTAGTACTACTACAAATGCGACTATTCCTACTTCTACTGCAACAACAACTTCTCCTACTACTACTACTGCTGCTACTACTACTATAGCTTCTACTACTACCACTGCTACTACTACTACTACTTCTCCTTCTACTACTACTTCCGCTACTACAACTACAGCTACTGGTACTACTATGGCTACTACTGCTACTGCGACTGCGATTACTTCGACTACTGATACTACTGCTCCTACTACCACTACTACCACTTTTACTCCTACTGCTACTTCTACTACTATTTCAACTACTACTGCTGCTTCTACTACTACTTTTGCTACTACTATCACTGCTACTACTAGTTTTGCTGCTACTACTGCTCATGCTACTACTGATACTACTGGTACTAATCCTCGTGTTGTTGCTACTGCCATTCGTACTACTGATACTACTGGCACTACCCCTACTGCTAGTACTGCTCCTATTGCTACTGCAACAACTACTACTACAGCTACTACTGCTACTACTAATGCTACTGCAACTTCTACTACTACTACTACTTCTCCTAATACTACTACTATTGCTATACTACTGTTGTTGCTATTACGCTTACTACTACTGCAACTACTACTACTGTTACTACTACTGCAACTGCGACAACTAGTACTCCTCCTACTACTACTACTGCTACTGCTACTGCCACGATAGCTACTATCACTACTACTACTATTACTAACCCAACTTCTAAAACTACTAGTATTAGTACTACTACTACAACTACGACTGCTGCTACTGTCACAACTACTACTACAACTATTATGGCTATTAGTACTACTATGCTACAACTGCTACTACCGCTACTACAACTACTATTTCTAATACTACTGCTCTCGCTGCTACTGCTACTATTACTACAACAACTACTACTACTTTTTTAGCTACTACTACTTTTACTACAACAACTACTACTATGACTACGACTGCTACTATTGTTACTATTGCTACTATTAATGGTACTTCTACTACTATGACTATTGCTACTATGACAACTACTACTACTACTGCTACTGCTGCTACTACTCCAACTACTACTACGGCTACTACTACTACTACTACAACTACTAATACTACTCCTACTACTACTACTCCTAGTATTGATACTACTGCTGCTGCTACTACTACTTCTGCCACTAGCATAACTACTACTCCTCCTTTTACTACTACTACTACTATTAATTTTACTAATAATACTCCTACTACTACTGCTACTGGTCCAACTACTACTGCTACTATTGCAACTACTAGTACTATGATTGCTACTACTACTACTACTAATACTGCTCCAACTACTGCTACTATGCAACTGCTTCTCCTACTGCTGCTACTACTACTACTACTACTACTACTATTGCTCTGGCTACTACAACTTCTACTCCAACTACTCCTACTACTACAACCACGAGTATCGCTACAGATATTCCTACCACTACTGCTACTACTAATGCTCCTACTCCTACTACAACTACTACTCCTCCCACTATTACTACTCCAACTATTACAACTCCAACTACTACAAGTGCTACAACTGCTCCAACTGCTACTACTAATGTGACTACTACAACTACAACTACTAGTATTGCGGCTACTATGGTTGCTATTACTACTGCTGCTACTACTATTGCTATAACTTCTTCAACTTCTACCGCTTCTACGACAACAACAACAACAACTACTACTACTAGTTATAGTAGTAGTAATAGTAGTAGTAGTAGCAGTAGTAGTAACAATAGTAGTAGTAGTACTTCTCCTATTCTGACCACTACTACTACTACTACAAGAACTACTATCACTAATACTTCTCCTATTCTGACCACTACTACTATTGCCACGGCAAAAACAACTACTGCTTCTACTGCAACTAACATTACTTCACCTACTACTACTGCTGCTGCTACTACTATTGCTACTACTAATACTGCAACTACTACACGTACATCTACTTCTAGCACTACAACAGCTACGATTTCTACTACTACGATAGCTACTATGGCTACAGCTACTACGATGGCCACTTTTCCTACTACAACTGCTAATGCTACTATGATTGCTACTACTACTACTTCTGCTATTACTGCTGCTACTACTATTTCTACTACTGCTATTATTGCTACTACTACTACAACGGCTACAACAACTACTACTAATATTACTACTACTACCACTACTAATATTACTACTACTACTACTACAACTACTAAAACTACTACTAGTACTACTACTACTATGACAACTACTATTATCACAACAACTACTACTGTTGCTGCCCCTGATGCTACTGCTATGACTACTACTATTGCTACAACACTGCTATTACTACTACGACTTCTGTTACTACTACTTCCATAACTACTACTGCTACTGTTGCTACTGTTACTACTATGACTGCTACTACTACCCCTACTACTACCACTACTACTACTACTGCTACTACTATGACTACTACTACCACTACTACTACCACTACTACTACCACTACTACTAGGCTACTACTACCACTACCACTACTACTACTCCAACTACTACATATACTACTACTACCACTACTACTACTACTACCACTACTACAACAACTGCAACTACTACTCCTAGTGCTGCTCCTACTACTACTATTGCTACTCCTACTACTACTACTACTGCCCTTGCTACTACAACTACCATCCTACTACTATTACTACTATAGCTACTCCTACTATAACTACAACTGCTCCTACTATTACTACTACAACTACTACAACTCCTACTACTACAAGTGCAACAAATGCTCCTACTTCTCCTACTACTGTTACTTCTACTACTAATGCTACTACCAGGACTACTACTACTAATGCCACAACCACGACTACCACTACTACTAATATTTTACCTACTACTGTTGCTGTTACTACTACTACCACTTTTACTGCAACTACTTGTACAACTACTATGGCTACCATGACTATTGCTACTGCTACTACTAATACTACTACTATTACTACTACTACTACCCCGACTACTACTACTATTGCTAACACTACTACAACTACTAATACTACTACTAGTACAACTACTATTTCTACTACTACTACTACTTCTCCTCCAGCTACTACTTCTACTACTACAACTTCTGCTCCAGCTACTACTATTACTACTTCTGCGGCTACTGCTGCTACTGCTACTTCTGCTGCTATTGCTGCTACTATAGCTACTACTGCTACCACTAGAACCACTCAAACTTTTGCTACTACTGCTACTACAAATACTACAGCAACTTCTACTACTACTACTACTACTTATACTATGTCCCCTACACCTACCACTTCAACTCCTACTACTACTATTACTACTACTCCTAATTCTATAACTACATTAATTGCTGCTACTACTCCTAATGCAACTTCTACTGCTACTACTACTACTAATTATATTACTAAAGCTTCTGCTGCTGCTACTACTACTACTCCTCCTCCTCCTCCTACTATTAGTACTACAACTACTACTCCTACTACTGTAGCTGCTACTACCCCTACTACAACTACTACTACTACTGTGGCTACTACTTAGCAATTACAAGTACTAGCTACCTATGTTACAACTACTACCACCACTACTGTGACAACAGCTACTACTATGAATGCTACAACTACGATTTCTACTACCCTAACTACTAAAACTACTACAACTACTATAACTACTGCTACCACTACTATTATTGCTACTACTGCTACTATTACTACTATTGCTACTATAGCTACTAAAACTTCTACTACTACTATAATAACTACTATTACAAATTACTACTAATATTACTACTACTCCTAATATGCCAACTACAACAATAATAACAACTGCTACTATTGCATCTACTACTACTACTACTACTACTACTACTACTGCTACTACTCCTAATACTCCAAATACAACAATAATAACTACTACTACTACTCGCATTAGTTGCAATAGTAGTAGTAGAAGCAATATCAAAAGTACCAATAGCAGTATTAATAGTAGTAGTAGCATTAGTTGCAGTAGTAGTAG
>RXID01022236.1:0-30297 GCA_005019695.1 Trichopus zeylanicus subsp. travancoricus
GCAACAGTAGCAGCAATATCAATAGTAGTTGAAGTAGTCATAGTAGTAGTAGTAGTAGTAGGAGGAGTAGTAACAGTACAAGAAGTAGCAGTTGTAGTAGTAACATTAGTAGTATTATTGGCAGTCGTAATACTAGTTGCCGCATAGTAGTAGTAGCAGTACAAGCAGAAATAGTAGTAGTAGTATGAGTAGTAGCAACAATAGTAGTTGTAGTAGTAGTAGAAGTAGCAGTAGCACTTGTAGTCGTAGTAGTAGTTGCGGCAATAGTCGTAGCAGTAGTACTACTGCTACTGCTACTACTACTACTATTGTTACTACTTCTACTGCTACCATTACTGCTACTACTTCTGCTACTACTACTACTACTTCTCCTGCTACTACTGCTCGTAATACACCTACCATAACTACTACTATGACTAATATTACTACTATGATTATGACTACTACAACAATTGATAGTACTACTATTATTTCAACTGCTGCTACTACTTCTATCACCACTATTATTACTATTACTACTATTACTACTACTACTACAACTATTACTTCTACTTCAACTAATACTACTAATGCTGCTGCTACCGCTAATGCTGCTGCTACTACTACTAATATTACTTATGCTGCTAATATTATTGCTACTGCTACTGCTATGATAGCTACTGTGACTACTGCCACCGCTACGAGTGTTGCTACGAGTTCTACTGCTACTACAACTAATACCGCTACTACTATTACTATGACTATTAGTAGTACTACTATTACTACTGGTACTACTACTACTATTTCTTCTGCTGCTACTTCTACTGTTAGTACTACTATTACTTTTACTACTACTGCTGCTACTACTACTACTACTACTACTACTACTACTACTATTACAACTACGACTACTTCTACAGCTACTGTTGCTACTACTACTACTACCACCACTACAACTACTACTACTGATGCTGCTGGTACAACTGCAACTGTTACCTCTATTGTTACTACGATTGCCACTTCTGCTACTAGTACTACTGCTACTACTTCTACTGCTACTACTTCGACTACTCCTACTACTACTAGTACTGCTGCAACTACCACTACTACTAGTAACTACAACTACTATTACTGCTGCTGCAACTGCCACTACTGCTGCTACTATTGCAACTACTACTGCTATTACTACCACTACTATTGTTACTACTACTACTACAATTACTACTACTACTATTGCTACTTCTACCACTTCTGCTACTACTACTACTACTACGACTGCAACTACTACTACTACTAATACGACTACTGCTACTATTACCACTATTACTACAATTACTACTATTGCTACTGCTACTTCTACTACTTCTGCTACTACTACTACTACGACTGCAACTACTACTACTGATACGACTGCTACTAATGCTAATGCTTCTACTACTGCCGCTGCTCCTGCTACAACTGCTAATACTACTACTATTACTACTACTGCCATGACACCTACTACTACTTCAACTACTCCTACCACTGCTGCTGCTGCTACTACTACTACTACTTCTACTGTAACCACTATTACTACTAGTACTATTTCTCTTACAATTACAACAACTACTACTACTATTATTTCTCCTACAACTACTGCTACTATTACTGCAACTAATACTACAACTACCGCTACTGCAAGTATTACAACAATAACAATAACTACTACTACTACAGCTACTACTACTGCAGCTATTACTGTTACTACTATTACCAACACTACTACTACTTCACCTAACACTACTTCTACTTCTACTACTACTTTTATTTCTACTACTACTACTACTATCGATGCTGATGCTTCAACTTCTACTGCCATTACTTTTTTTGCTTCTACTACAAATAGTACTTCTACTACTCCGACTACTGATACTACTACTACTACTACTACTACTATTACTACTACTACTACTATTATTATCACTATAGCTACTAATAGTACTCCTTCTATAGTTACTTCTACCACTACTACTACTACTACTATTGCTCCTACTACTACAATGACGACAACAACTACTACTGCTACAACTACTGCTTCAACTAGTAGTACTACAACTACTACTATTACTACTACTGCTACTACCACTACTACTACTGCTACTACTACCACAACCACAACAACTACTTCTACTACTACTGCTGCTACTACTGCTACTACATCCACGATTGCTGTTACTATTACTACTATTACTATGGCGACTACCGCTGCTTGCACTATTACTACTACAACTACTGCTGCTATTACTACCACTACTACGACTGCTACAAATATTACTACTGCTAAAACAACAGCTACTACTACTGCTATTATTTTTACTGCTGTTGCTACAACTTTTAGTTCGACTACTACTAATACTAATACTGGTACTTTTGCTAATTTTTCTAGAACTACTACTGTTACTACTATTTATACTACTGTTACTTTGGCTAATACTATTGCTACTACTACAACTGTTACTACTACTACTATTGTTACTACTCACACTACTGCTACTGCAACTACTACTACTCCTATTACTACTGCTATAGTTGCAACTATACTACTACTATTGCTGCTGCTACTGCTACTACTACTACTTTCGCCACTACTACTGCTACTGCTATTGTTGTTACTATTACTACTAATACTAGTTCTACTACTACTCCTACTATTTGTACTACTACTGCTGTTGCTACTACTACTGCTAGTGCTATTCCTCCTGTTGTGACTACTACTACTGCAACTGAAGCTACTACTACGGCTACTACTACTACTTCTGCAAATACTATTACTACTACTACTATTAGTATTACTCATACTACTACTAATGCTGCTGCTACTACAACTACTGTCACTACTACTACAACTACTATTACTGCTGCTAATAGTACAATTGCTTCTACAATTACCACTACTAGTACGACAACTACTACTACTGCTACGACAGATGCCACTACTACTAATACTACTACGAGTACCACTAGTGCCACTACTACTACTACTACTACTACTACTACTATTAGTACAAATATTACTACTGCTGCTACTACTGCAACTGCTGCTCCTACTGCTGCTGCTGCTGCTACGGCTACAACAACTGGTACTACTGCTAGTACTACTGCTAGTAGTACTGCAGCTACTCCTACTACTACAATTACTACCGCTAGTTCTGTTGCAACTACTACTTCTATTACTGCAAATACTACTAATACTTCTAATACTACTACCCCATTCTACCACTACTATCATTGCTATTACTACGACTACTACTACCACTATTACTTTTGCAACCACTATTGCTACGACTACTACTGCTTCTACAACAACAACTACTACTACTACTACCACAACTACTACTATAACGACTACAACAACAACACTGCCACCACGACTACTACTACTACTACTAATACTGCTATTAGAACTACTTCTTCTGCTACTCCTACAGCTACTACTACAGCTACTGCTTCTACTGCTACAACTACTACTGCTTCTAGTAAAACTTCTACTACCACTACTACTACTGCTGCAGCTACTACTGCTACTACTCTTACTGCTACTACTGCTACTACGACTACTACCACAACAACTACTACAGCTACTACTACTACTACAACTGCTACTGCTTCAACTACTATTACTACTACTACTACTTTTATCACTACTATTACTACTGCTACTGCTGCTGCTACTACTACTACTATTGGTACTACAACTACTACTATTGCTACTGCCACTCCAACTGCTTCTCATACTACTATAGCTACTGCTATTACTACTACTACTTCTCCTCCGACTGGTACTACTACTACTACTGCTACTACTACTACTACTGCTACTACTACTACTGTTACTACAGCAACTATAGCTACTACTACTACCACTGCTACTACGGTTCCTACTGCTGCTGCTACTTCCACTACTACTACTATTACTACTACTACTCCTGCCACTTTTGCTACTGCTGGTACAACTTCTACTATGACTACTTGTAATACTAATGCTACCACTGTACCACTACAACTACTACAATGACTACTAGTAATACTAATGTTACCACTGTACCACTACAACTACTACAACCACTACAAATTTTGCTAATACTACAGCTACTACTACTACTGCTGCTGCCACTACTGACACTATTGCTACTGCTACTACTTCTACTCAAACTATTACAGCTACAACTGCTATTACTACTGCTACTAATGTTGCGACTGCTGCTACTACTACTTCTGCTACGGCTACTACTAGTAATACTGCTACGGCTGCTGCTACTACTATTGTTGTTACTACTATTACTACTACTAGACTACTAGTATAACTACTACGGCTACTGCTACTGCTACAACGACAACAACTACTACTATTACTAGTACTACTACTACTAGTGCTATTGCTAATGCTATGACTGCTACTACGGCCACTACTACTACTACTACTAATGCTAGTAGTACTACTAGTACTATTGCTACTGCTACTACTACCACTACTAGTACTACTCTTACTCCTACTAATGTTGGTGCTGCTCCCTCAACTGCTGCTATTAGTACTACTACTAAGACTAGTACTAATACTACTACTGCTTCCACAACTACCACTACTATTATGACATCTACTACTACAACGACTGTTACTGCGACTAATAATACTACTGCTAGTCGTACCACTGCTATAGCTACCACTAGTACTATTACTACTACTAATTTTACTATTGCCAATGCTACTATTACTTTTACTTCTACTTCTACAACTATTGCTATTACCACTATTGTTGCTATTACTGCTACTACTACTGCTATGATTGCTCCTGCGACTACTACTACGACGACGATTGTTGCTACAACTTCTACTAATACTATAACAACTACTGCTACTACTACTACTACCACTATTACTTCTACTAATACTACTATTACTACTACTACTACTACTATTATTAATGTTACTTTTACTGTTACTACTACTTCTTCTACTTCTACAAATGCTACTACTACTACTATGATTACTAATGCTGCTGCTGCTACTACTCTGCAACCGCTACTATTATTACTACTACTACTGCTACTACTACTACAGCTACTACTACTAATACTACTGCTACTACTGCTACAACAACAACTACTACTACTACTACTTCTATTACGACACCTGCGACTGCTACTACTGCCACTACTGCAACTACTACTACCAATACAGCAGCTGCTACTACCACAACTACTCTAACTACTTCTACTACCACTATAACTTCTACTACTACTGCTACTACTACTACTACTGCTACTACTACTTCTACTACTACTGCTGCTATTGCTGCTACTACTGCTATTACTACTGTTGCTTGTACTACTGCTATTGCTACTTGTACAACGACTACTAAAACTACAACTACTGCTATTACTACTGTTGCTTGTACTACTACTACTGCTACTGCTGCAACTGCTGCTCCTGCTACTACTACCACTGCTACCACTACTACTACTACTAACACCAATACTTTTGCTACTACTACTATTGCAACAACTGTTACTATTGCTACTACTACTGCTACTGCTACTACTACTACCACTACTGCTACTACTACTAGAACCAATTGCACTAGTTCTGCTACTACTATGACTACTACTACTAAGACCACAACTACTACTACTACTACTACTACTACTACTACTACTACTACTACTAATACCAATACTACTACAACTATATTTGCTACCACTACTCTGATTACTACTAGCACTACTACTGCTACCACTACTCCAATTACTACTAGCACTACCACTGCTACTACTACTAGAACTACTGCTGCTATTACTACTGCGACTACAGCTACTGCTACGACTATGTCTACTACTACAGTGAATACTCCTACTACTGCGGCTATTACAACTGCTGCTGCAATTACTACTGTTACTGCTACTATAGTTGCTACCACAACTGCTACTACTTCAACAACTACTGCTACTAATAATACTACTATTACTATATCCGCTACTACTACTACTACCATTACTACTGCTGCTGCTACTACTACTACTACCATTATTACTACTACTATTATTACAAATACTATTGCTATTACTACTATTACTGCTACTACTACTTCTACTTATATTACGACCACAACTACAACTGCTTCTACGGTTGGTACTACTACTTCTACTACTACTGCTACTTCCATTACTTCTACCACTACTACTACTACAACAACAACGACAACTAATACTACTAGTTCTACTACTACTACTACTACTACTACTACTACTACTATTACTACTACTACTAATACTAATACTACAACTACTGCTGCTACAACCACTACTACTACTTATCCTGCAACAACTACTGCTGCTACTGCTTCTACTGTCACTTCCACTGCTACCATTACAACTACTGCCAATACTACCACTACAACTACTACTACTTCTACTGCTACACTATTGGTACTACTACTACTGCTACTCTTACTATTACTACAACTACTGCTACTCCTACTATTGCTACCACTTCTGTTGCTGCTACCACTAATATTGCTACCACTGCTACTACCCCTCCAGCTCGGACTATTGCTACTAGTATCGCTGCTAATGTACAATTACTACTACTATTACTATTACTACTACTGTTACTACTACTGCCACTGCTACTACTATTATTGCTTATACTACTAGTACTACTATGACAACTGCTACTGCTGCTGCTACTACTATTACTACTATTGCTGCTGCTACTACACCTACGACTATTGCTGCAACTACTACAATGGCTATGAGTGTTGTTGCTACTTCTACTACTCCAACAACAACTACTGTTGTTGCTGCTACTACTACTACTACTACTACTACTATTGTTACAATTACTTCTGCCATTTCCACTAATGCTACTACTACTACTACTACTACTACTACTATTGTAGCTACTGCTACTACTGCAACTGCTACTATTATTATAACTACAACTACAATTACGACTGCTACTCGTAGTATTGCTATAGCTTTTATTGCTACTACTTCTGCTACCTCAACTAGTGTTACTACTACTGCTATGACAACTACTACTACTAACTACTACCACTACTGCTACTACTTCAACAACCGCTACTGCTATTATTCCTACTACTGCTATTGCTACCACTAACTACTACTACTACTTCTACTACTGGTACTGCTTCTACTACTACTACTACTATTAGAAGTACAACGGCTATTACTTCTGCTACTGTTGCCGCAACAACCACTTTTAATAGTACTATTGCTACTACTACTACTACTACTACTACATCTACTACTGCTACCACTAATTCTACAACTACTGCTACTACCACTGCAACTTCCAATACTACTACTACTACTACTACTACTACTACTACACCTACTACTACTATTTTCACTACTACTACTACTACTACTGTTACTATTACTTCTGCAATTTCCACTAATGCTACTATTATTACTACTACTACTGTAGCTGCTACTACTACTGCAACTACTGCTACTATTACAACTATTATTGCTACGTCTGCTACTAGAGTACTGCTACAACTTCAACTGCTACTACTTTTGCTACTAGAACTAGTGTTACTACTACTGCTTCGACTACTAATACTACTAACTACTACCACTACTGCTACTACTTCAACTACTGCTATAGCTACTACTTCTACTACTACTATGACTACCACTAACTACTACTACTACTACTTCTCCTACTGCTACTACTTCTACTACTATTAAAACTTCAACGGTTGTAACTACTACGACTGCTACTGCTACGACTACTAGTAACACTACTACTACAACTGTTGCTGCTACCACTAATTCTACAACTACTGCTACTACCACTTCAACTTCTAATACTACTACTACTACTACTACTACAACTACTTCTACTACTACTACTACTACACCTGGTGCTATTGCTACTACTACCACTACTGCTGCTATTAAACTGCAGCACTTGTACTACTACCATTGTACAACAGTTTCCACAGCTACTACCACTACTACTACCAATACTAATGCTTCTGCTACTACTTCTAATACAACAATTGTTACTATTTCTACTACTTCTCCTATTGTTGCTACTACAATTATTTCTACTACTACTACTACTACAACCACTTTTACTAGTTCTACTACTAATACGACTGCCATTACCACTGCGACTACTGCTACTACTTCTACTACTACTAACACTACTACTACTACAACTATAATTGCTACCACTACTCCTTTTACTATTTGCACAACTTTTGCTACTATTACTACTATTGCACTACTGCTACTGCAACTGCTATAGCTACTTTTGACACTACTACCACAACTACCACTACTACTACTATTGCTACTACTACTTCTACTACTACTACTACTAGAACTACTACAGCTACTACTATTGCTACTACAGCTGCTGCTACTACTACGAATACGACTACAGCGAATACTGCTACTATTGCTACTATAACTAGTACTCTTACTACAACTATTACTACTGCTACTATTGCTCTTGCTATACTACTAATACTGCAACTGCTACTGCTGCGCTGCAGCTACTTCTGCTACTATGACTACAATCACTACTACTAGTACAACTACTTCTACTGCTACTACTATTATTACTAATTCTACTGCTACTACAACTCATACTTATACTTCTATTACTATAATTGCTCCTACTACTACTACTACTACTGCTACTATTACTACTACTACTACTACTATTACTATAACTATTACTACTATTACTGGTTCTACTACCTTTACTTCTACTACTACTATTACTACCACTGCTACTACTACTACTAGCACTATTACTACTACCACTACTATTATTACTAATATTGCTACTGCTACTACTACTACTACTACTAGTACTACAACATCTTCTCCTCCAATAACAACAACTACTACTCCCACTACCACTAATGGTACCACTACTTCTGATGCTACAACTACTACTACAACTGCTACAGCAGCTACTACTACTTCTACTACTGCTACTACGACTGTTACTGCTACTACTATTACTACTACTGCAACTAATGGTACTACTTCTACAACTACTTCTACTCCTATAACAACAACAACAACTACTACTGCTTCTTCTCCTATAACTACAAGTATTACTACTACTACAACTTCTCCTACAACTCGTACTACTGCTACTGCTACTACTGCTAGTACTACTGCTACTGCTAGTACTATCGCTATGACTACAACTACTGCTATTGCTACTACTACTACTACCACAACTACAACTACTGCTACTACTGCAACTACTACTGCTGCTGCTACTACTCCTACTACTACTACTACTACTGTTGCTACTACTACTCCAACAACTTCTCATACTGCTATAGCTACTACTAATGCTTTTGCTACTACTACTACCACTTCTCCTACTGCAACTACTTCTGCAACTACTACTTTTACTACTATTGCTAGTACTAATATGACTACTGCACCTTCTACTACTACTGCTACTTCTACTATTACTGCTACTATTGCTACTATTACTACTGCTATTACAGCAACGTCTGCTACTACTGCTACTATTGCTACTGTTGCTACTACTACCACTAGTACGACTACTACTATTGTGACTATTGCTACAACTACAGGTACTATCACTACTACGACTGCTACTATTGCTGCTGTCACTACTATTACTACTACTGCTGTTGTTGCTACTACTTCTGCTACTGTTGCTACAACTTCCACTACTACTACAACTACTACAATAACTACTACTTCTGCTAATTCTACTACTACTACCTCCACCACAATAACTACTACCGCTACTACTCGTACTACTACTCCTACTACTATTGCTATTGTTGCTACTACTATTACTATTGCTGCTACTAATACAACTACTTCTACAACTGCTACTACTGCTACAACTGTTGTTCTTACTACTACTAGTACTACTAGTACTACAACAACTACTACAACTGCTGCTACTACTACTACTACTACTTCTACTACTGCTGCTGCTACTGCTAGTACTACTACTGTTGCTCGTACTACTATTACTACTATTGCTAGTACTACTAATACTACTAGTACTACTCCTACTACCACTAATGCTGCTCCTACTCCCTCAACTACTACTACTAATACTACTATTGCTTCTACAAATACCACTACTAGTATGATAACTACTACTACTACTATTATTACTACATCTACCACTACAACAACTACTACTTCTACTGCTACTACTGCTATTATCGCTACTGCTACTACTACTATACTGCTTCTATTGCTGCTAGTACAGCTACTACTACAGCTACTACTGCTACTACTACTACTACTACTATAACAACTACTATTGCTTCTGCAACTACTACTTTTATTACTTCTAATACTGCTACCACTACTATTACCACGACTCCTTCTACTAGTACTACTATTGCTAGTACTGCTATTGCAACTACATCTATTGCTAATACTTCCCCTACTTCTACTACTTCTGCAACTACTACTGCTACAGCAGCTACTACTTCTCCAACAAGTACTACTACTACTGCTACAACAAAAACTACTACTACTACTACGAAAATGAAAACTGCTACTACTACTACTAGTACGAAAACTACTACTACTACTACTGCTACTGCTGCTACTACTACTACTACTACTACTACTACTACTACTACTAACACTACTACTACTACTACTAATACTACTAATACTACTACTAGTACTTCTATTTCTACAACTCTTAAAGCTACTACTATTAGTACCACTACTAATACTACTACTACTCCTCCTCCTCCCCCTACTACTACTACAACTACTGCTACTGCTTCTGCTACTACTTCCATCGCTGCTACTGCTTTTGCTCCTCTGACCAATTCTACTACTACAACTACTACTACTACAACTGCTACTAATACTTCTACTACATCTACTAGTACAACTAATTATGGTAATAGTATTACTACTACTACTGCTACTACGACTACGGTTACTATGACTACTACTTTTGCACTGCTACTTCTATTACAACTACTGCTACTACTACTGCTATTACCACTACTGCTCCTACCGCTACTATCGCTACAACTACTACCACTACTACTAGTCCTACTACTACTACTACTACAACTGCAACTTTTCATCCTACTACAACAATTGCTAAAACTACAACTATGACAACTATTGCTACTACTACTACTACTACATCGGCTTCACCTGCTATTGCTACTAATACATCAACTACTACTACCACTGCTTCTTCTACTACTACTAGTAAAGCTACTACTACTACTTCGCATATTACCACAACCTCAGCTACTACTACTACTGCTACTACTACTGCTACTAATATAGTACTACTACTGCTTCTACTACTACTACTACTAGTACTGCTGCTACCGCTGCTACTCCGGGTACTACTATGACTACTACTGCTGCTACTACTACTACCTCTGTTACTGCTACTGCTCCTCCGACTATTATTGCTACTGGCACTCCCACTACTACTACTACTACCACTACTTCTGCTACTACTGCTGCTACCACTAATACTGCTACTACTGCTACTTCTAATCCAACTAGTACTATTACTACCACTATTGCTGCTATTGTACTATTACTACTACTACAACTCCTAGTCTAGCTTCTATTACTTATACTACTAGTATGACTACTACTACTATTATTACAGCAACTACGACTACTATTACTGCTATTACTACTGATGCAATAACGACTACGGCTATGAGTGCTGTGGCGACTACTACTATGGCTACGACTACTGCTGCTCCTTCTAATACTATAGAAGTACTATTGGTACTACTTCTACTATTGTTGTCCCTCCTACTACACAACCTCATCACTACCCAATACTACTTCTGCTACTACTGGCAACTACTACT
This sequence comes from Trichopus zeylanicus subsp. travancoricus, assembly GCA_005019695.1. Taxonomy (NCBI): domain Eukaryota; kingdom Viridiplantae; phylum Streptophyta; class Magnoliopsida; order Dioscoreales; family Dioscoreaceae; genus Trichopus; species Trichopus zeylanicus. The sequence continues at coordinate 11,883 of RXID01022236.1, forward strand.
ATCTACTACACTACTACCATACTGCTACTAAGCTGCGATTGCTACTATTTGCTACTACTAGTAGTACCTACTAAGCTGCACTACTACTACTACGACATGCTACTCCCTACTAATAATACTACTATTATTTGTATTCCTACTACTATTAAAACTACCAATCCGAATAGTACAACAACTACTAATACTACTACTACAACTACTACCACTACTACTACTACTAATACTACTACTACTATTATATTGCTCCTACTACTGCTACTGCTACTACTGTTTCTACTACTACTGCTACTACAGTTATGACTACTATATCTATTACTACTACTACTACTATTACTTCAACTTCTACAATTACTACTACTACTCCTACAATAACAACAACTACTACTACTACTACATTGACTTACTACTACTACTACTACTACTGCTCCTACTACTAGTATTACTACTACACCAACAACTACTACTACTACTACTACTACGACTACAACAACAACAACTACTACAACTCCAGCTATTACGACTACTAATACTACTTCTACTACTTCCACTGCTTCCCACTCCTACTCCTACTCCTACTATGACTACTACTACTAGTACCACAACTACTACTAGTACTACTAGTACTACTACTACTACAATTACTACTAGTACTACTACTACTACTACAACAACTCCTACTCTTACCACTACTTGTACTACTACTACTACTATTGCTACTACCACTACTGCTTCTGCCAGTACTACTCCTACTACAACAACTACTACTAGGACTTCTGCTACAACTACTACTGGTACTACTGTTACTGCTACTACTGTTACTGCTACAAATGCTACTACGACTATGACTACTGCAACTACAGCTACTACTACTTCTGCTACTACTTCTACTACCACTACTACTACTACAACTACAACTACTGCTACTACTATAGATACCCCGACTAATGCTACTTTTGCAACTATTATGACTACAACTACTACTACCCATTTAGCCGCTACAGTTATAGCTACTACTGCTACTAATGCTACTGCTACTAATACTACTACTATGACTGCTACAACTACTACTACTAATGCTGCTGCTACTAATAACGCTGCAACAACTGCTGCTGCTACTACTACTGCTGCTGCTAGTGCTTCTACTGCAACTATAAATACTCATACTCTTGCTACTGCTATTATTACAACAACAATAACTACTATTATTGCTACTACTTCTACTACTACTACTTTTCTTGGTTGAAATACTGCTACTAGTAGTATTGCTATGGCAACTGCTACTACTGCTGCTGCAGCTAATACAACTATTGCTACTACAACTAATACTGCTAATAATACTTCTACTACTGCTACTACAACTATTGCTACAACTAATACAACTACAACAATAACAATAATAATAACAATTACTACTACTACTACTACTACGACTACTACTATTATTGGTACTACTCCTACAACAACTACTACTACTAATACTCTACTGCTACTACTACTACTACAATACTACTGCTTCTACTTCTACGACTTATACTACTACTGCTACTACTACTACTACTACTACTACTACTACTACTACTACTACTACTACTACTACTACTATTGGTACTACTCCTACTATTGCTACTATTGCTACCTCCGCTACTATCGTTACTACTACTACCACTGCTACTAGTCCTACCGCTACAATTGCTACCATTGCTACTTTTCAAACTACTACTACTATTGCTAAGACTACAACTATGACAACTATTGCTACTACTACTACTACTACTACTTCTGCTTCAACTACTATTGCTACTAATACTTCTACTACTACAACAACTGTGGCTACAGCTACTAATACAACAGCTGTTACGACTTCTCATATTTCCACAACTTTAAGTACAACTACTGCTACTACTACTTCAGCTTATATACTACTATTATTGTTGCTAGTACAACTACTACAAGTATAATTGCTACTATGAGTATGACTACCACAACTACTACTTCTACTACTATTGTTGCTCCTACTGCTACAGCTGCTATTGAAACTCCCATTACTACTGCTGTTGCTACTGCTATTGCTGCTACCACTAGTACTACTGCTAGTACTTCTAATACTACAACAACTTATACTATTACTGCTAATATTGCTGCTAATGTACTATTACTACTACTGCAACTACTACTACTCGTTATCCTACTACTATTACTACATTACTACTACAACTACTACTACTACTACAATAACTTCTACATCTACTAGTACTACTGCTGCTGCTGCTACTACTACTATTACTGCGACTGCTGCTGCTACTGTTGCTCCTACTATTGCTACTGCTATTACTACTACTACTATTACTGCTACTACTACTAACTACTACTACTACTACTACTACTGCTGCTGCTGCTTTTGCTACTACTACTACTACTACTACAATTGCTACGGGGCTACAAGTGCGACTGCTGCTGCTACTAGTGCGACTGCTACCGCTACTGCTGCTACTACTATTACTAATACTACTACTGCTATAAATAATACCACAACTGCAGCTACGACTACTACTTCAGCAAATTCTACCACTACTGCAACTACAACTACGACTGCTACTACTACTATTATGGATACTATGGCTACTACTACCATTACTACTGCTACTACTATTACTACTACTAGTACCACTACTACTGCTACTATAGCTACTGCTGCTTCTACTGCTTGTACTGCTGCTACTATAGCTACTACAACTACTATTGTTGCTATTACTACTGTTGCAACTATTACTACTACAATTACTACCGCTGCTATTACCGCTACTACTATTGCAACTACAACTACTAGTTTTGTTACTACTAATACTACTACCACTGCAAATACTACTACTCCTTCTACTACTACTACCATTGCTACTACTACTACTGCTATAGCTATTACTACTACTTCCCCTACTTCTACAACTTTTGCCATTACTACTGCCATGACTACTACTTCTTCTACAACAACTGCTACTGCAACTGCTACAAGGACTTCAATTACTGCTACTACTACTACTATTATAATAAGAACAACAACAACAACAACAACAACTACTACTACTACTACTACTAATACTACTACTAATACTACTACTTCTACTGCTCCTATAGCTATAACTACTATTGCTACTACTGCTACTCCTCCTCCTTCTCCTCATAATACTACTACTATAACAACTACTGCTACTACTACTTCTACTGCTTGTACAGCTGCTACTACTACCACTCCTACTACTACTACTACTACTACTACTACTACTACTACTCTATTACTACAACTACAACAACTACTACTTCTACTGTATCTACTACTACAACTACAAGTATAGCTGAAACTACTACTGCTACTGTAACTACGACTACAACCACTACAACTATTGCATCTGCACTACTACTTCTTTTACCACTACTACAGCTACTTCAACTACAACTCTTCTGCCACTACCACTACTGCTGTTGCTACTACTTCCATTACCACTACTACTACTACTAATATAGCTACAACTACTTCTATTACCACCACTACCAGTACTACAACTGCTACTTTTCGTACAACTACTACTACTGCTAAGACATCAACAATGACTATGACTGCTACAACTGCAACTACTACTTCTGATTCACCTACTATTGCTACTAATACTTCTACTAGTTGTACAACTGCTGCTACTGCTACTACTATAGCTACTACTGCTACTTCTCCGATTACCACTACTCAGCTACTACTATAGCTAGAACTACTACTGCTGCTACTAATACTACTACTAGTGCTACTAGTATAGTTGCTACTGCTGCTACTACTATTATGGACATTCTACTACAACAGCTACTACAGTTACTATTACTACTTTTACTACTGCTGCTGCTCATACTGCTTCTAATACTAGTACTACTACTGCTACTACTTCTACTACAACTAATACTGCTACTACTGCTACTAATACTCTAACTAGTACCATTACTGCTAATATTGTTGCTAATGTACTATTACGAAAACTACAACAAGTACTACTAATGCTACTACTACTACTCCAAGTCGTACTACTATTACTACTACTACTACGACTACAACTACTACTACTACTACTACTAATGTACTATTACTACGACTACCACTACTTTTACTTCTATTGATGCTGCTATTACTACTATTACGAGTACTAATTCATCTACTATTAATGCTACTACTACTCCTACGAGTGCTGCTGTAACTATTACTATGACTGCGAGTGCTGCTATGACTTCTAATACTACTATAAAAACTACTGCTACTAATACTACTACTACTACTGTTGTTGTTGTTGCTGTTGCTGCTACTGTTACTATTACTACTACTACTACAACAACAACTACTATTACTACTGCAACTACTACTGCTATTACAACAACAACTTCTACTGCTGCTGCTGTTGCTGCTGTTACTCTGCAATAGCTACTACTATTACTACTATGACTGCTACTAGTTCTTCTACTACTAGTACTACTACTGCTGCTACTGCTAATACTATTGGTACTACTACTGCTACTACTGCTGCTACTACCACTACTACTACTGCAACTAATACTACTACTACTATGACTACTGCTGCTACTATAGTAGCTACTACTACCACTTCTTTCATAACTATTGCTACTGCTACTATAACTTCTACTACTACTGCCACCACCACCACCACCATCACCACCACTACTACTACTACTATGACTACTACTACTTCTACTACTACTGCTAATGTTGCTGCTGCTCCTACTATTGCAATTGCCACCACTATTACAACTACTACTACAATGACTGCAAATAGTACTACTACTACAATTGCTACGGCTGCTACTATTGTTGCTACTGTAGCTGCTGTTGTCACTACTTCTACTGCTACCACTACTAATACTACTACTAGTACCACGGTTATATCTACTAATAGTACTAGTACTACTGCTGCTACTACCACTACTACTACTACTTTTGTTACTGCCAATGCTATGACTACTACTACGACTACTACATCTGCTCCTACTACTACTACTGCTACTGCTAGGACTTTAATTACTATTGCTACTACTTTTACTTCTACTACTACTTGTAATACTGCTATTACTTTTGCAATGACTGCTACTACTAGTACTACTACCACGACTACTATGACTACTACTATGATGCTTGCTACTCCTACTATTACTATAACTACTACTACTGTTACTGTTATAATAACTACTACTACTACTACTACTACTACTACTACTACTACTACTACTAGTACTACTACTACTACTACTACGACTATTGCAACTGCTACTACTACTATTACTTCTACTGCTACTACCGCTACTGCTATAACTACTATTGCTACTACTACAACTACTACTACAACTACAACTGTAACAACAACAACAACTACTGCTATTTCTACTACTACTACTACTACTATTATAGCCACTACTACTACCGCCACTACTACTCCTATTACTACTACTCCTGCAACTGATGAAAATACTTCTGCTACTACTGCTGCTACTGCTACTGCTATTGCTGCTACTACTATGTAGCTGCTATTACAACTGCTATCGCTTTTGCTATTACTACTACTTGTACTATTGCTACTACTTTTGCTACTACTAACATTACTACTAGTGCTACTACAACAACAACAAAAATTACTACTATAGCTACTTCTGCTACTGCTACTATCATTACTAATACTATGGCTACTAATGCTACTACAGATGCTGCGACTACTACTATGACTACTACTACTTCCCCAGTAGCTACTACTACTACTACTATTGCTACTAACACTACTACTACTACTACTACTCTTTCTACTACCACTACCACTGCTATTATTATTGCTACTACTACTACTATTACTACTACTACTACTACTACGTTGACTGCTACTCCTACTATTACTAATAATACCACTGGTACTACAACTACTATAACTGCTCCTACTACGGCTACTAAAATAGCTACTACTACAACTATAACTACTGCTACTATAGTTATTATTGTTGCTGATACTACTATAACTACTATAACTTCTCCTACGACTGCTACTTCTGCTACCACTATAGCTGCTACAACTACTACTACTACCTCTACTACTACTATAGCCACTTCCACTCATACTTCTATGACTCCTGCTACTGCTATAACTATTACTAGTACTACTGCTAGTATTGCTACTACTTCTACTACTACTACTACCACCACCACCACTTTCGCTCATACTACTGCTACTCCTGCGCATGCTACTACTATTACTACTACTATTGCTAGTACTACTACTACCACCACCACTATTACCACTACTACAATGACTACAATAATGACAACTACTACTACTATAATTACTACACCAACTACTATTGCTACCATTGCTACTGCTACTACTACCACTACTAATACTACTACTAATAATATTGTAATTAATAGTCCTATTATATTATAAATACCACTATAAATACTACTACTACTACTACTACAAATACTACTACTAGTAGCTGGAGTAGTAGTAGTCATAGTAGTAGTAGTAGAAGGAGTAGTAGCAGTAGTTGTCATAGTAGCAGTAGGAATTTTACCAATAGCAGAACTACTACTACTACTACTACTACTACTACTACTACTACTAGTAGTAGTAGTAGTAGTAGTAGTAGTAGTAGTAGTAGTAGTAGTAGTAGCTATTGTAGTAGTAGCGAAAGTAGTAGTAGTAGTAGCAGCTATAGTAGCCATACGAGTAGCAATAGTTGTAGTAGTAGTAGAAATAGTAACAATAGTTGTAGCAACAGCTGCAGTAGTAGTTATTATTGTAGTAGAAGTTGTAGTAGCAGTAGTACTAGTAGTAGTAGTAGTCAGAGTAGTAATCATAGTAGGAGTAGTAGCTATTGTAGTAGTATTAGAAGTAGTTATACTAGTTGTGTAGTTGTAGTTGCAGTAGTAGAAGTAGTACTAGAGGTAGTTGTAGTAGTAATAGTTGCTATAGTAGTAGTAGTAATCATGGTAGTAGTAGTAGCAGGAGTAGTAGTACTAGCAAGAGGAGGAGGAGGTGTACTAGTAGTAGTACTAGTTATAGAAGTATAAGTAGAAGTTATAGTAGAAGTTGAAGTAGTTGTAGTAGTAGTTGTAGTAGAAGTAGTGGGAGTAGCAGTAGCAGTCGCTGAAGACGAAGAAGAAGAAGAAGAAGTAGTAGTAGTAGTAGTAGTAGTAGTAGTCATAGTAGTAGTAATAGTAGTAGTAGTAGTAGTAGTAGAAGTAGTAGTAGTAGAAGTAGTAGTAGAAGAAGTAGTAGTAGTTGTTATTGTTATAGTAGTAGTGGTGGTGGTGGTGGTGGTGATAGTTGTAGTAATAATTGTAATTGTATAGTAGTAGCAGTAATAACAATAGTAGTGGTAGTTGTAGTAGGAGTAGTAATAGTAGTAGTAGTAGGATTAGGAGCAGAAGTGGTAGTCGTAGTCGTAATAGTAGTAGTAGCAGTAGTAGTAGTTATTGTAATAGATGTAGTAGTGGTAGTAGTAGTAGCTGCAGTAGTAGTAGTAGTAGTGGTAGTTGTAATAGTAGTAATAGTAGTCATTGTAGTAGTAGTAGCAAAAAGTAGTAGTAGTTGTAGTTGTAGTCATAGTAGTAGTAATAGTAGTAGTAGTTGTTATAGTTGTAATAACAGCCTTCGCAACAAGGGCAGTAGTAGTAGTAGTAGGAGTAGAAGCAGTTATTGCAATACTAGTAGTAGTAGTAGTTGTGATAATAGCAGTAGTAGCCATGGTAGCAATAGTAGAAGTAATTTTAGTAGTTGGGGAAGCAGTAGTAGTAGCAATAGTAGTAGTAGTGTTGTAGAAGTAGTGTCAATAATAATAGTAGTTGTAGCGGCGAAAGTTGCCATAGAAGAAGCAGTTGTAGTAGTAACAGAAATTGAATTAACTATAGAAGTAGTAGTAGTAGTAGTACTAATATTAGTAGTAGTAATAATAGTAGTAGTAGTACTAAGAGGAGGAGGAGGAGTAGTAGTAGTAGTGGTAGTGGTAGTGGTAGTGGTAGTAGTAGTAGTAGTAGTAGTGGTAGTGGTAGTAGTAGTAGTAATAGTAGTAGTAGTAGTAGTAGTAGTAATAGTAGTAAGTAGCAATAGTTGCAGTAATGGTAATTGTAGTACTAATATTAATAGTAGTAGTAGTTATTGTTGTTGTTGTTGTAGAAGTATAATTAGTAGCAGTAGTAGTAGCAATAGTAATAATTATAATAGTCGTAGTAATGGTTGTTGTTGCTATTGTTCTATTTGTGGTAGTAGTAGCAGTAGAAGTAATAATAATAATAGCTATAGTCGTAGTAGCAGTTGTAGTAGTAGTAGTAGCCATAGTAGTAAGAGCAATAGAAGCAGTAGTAGTACCAATAACAGCACCAAGCATTATAGTAGTAGTTATGGTAGTAGCACGAGTAGTAGAAGCAATAATAGTATCTGCTGTAGCAGCGGTAGTAGTAGAAGTAGTAGCAGTAGTACTAGCAGTAGTGCAGTAGTAGTAGTTGGGGTATTTGTAGTAGCAGCAACAACAAGAGTCATAGTAGCGGTAACAAAAGCAAAAGTAGGAGTAGTTATTGTAATAGTTGTAGTAGTAGTAACGGTATTAGAAGTGGTAGTAAGTAGTAGTAGCTATAGTAATAGTTGTAGTAGTAGTAGTAGTCGTACTTATATAGTACTAGTAATAGTAATTATAATGGTAGTAGTAGTAGTGGTAGTTCTTGTTGTTATTGTTGTTGTTGTTGTAGTAGTATTAGTAGTTATTATTGTTGTAGTAGTAGTAGTAGTAGTATCAGCATTAATAATAGTAGTAGTAGAAGTTTTAATAGTAATCATAGCTGTAGTAGTAGTACTAGCCGCAACTGCAGCAACAACAACATTAGTAGTAGTATTAGTCATTGTAGTAGTAGCAATAGTAATAGGATTAGCATTTACAGCAATAGCAGTGGTGGTAGTAGTAGTTGTTGTAGTAGTAGCATTAGTTGCAGAAGTGGTAGGAATAGTAGCTGCAATAGTAGTAGGAGTAGTAGTAGGAGTACTAGTAGTAGCAGTAGTAGTAAAAGCAGTAATTGTAGTAGCGGGGGTAGTAGTAGTAGTAGCAACAGCAGTAGCAGCAGCAGTAGTATTGGAAGAAGTTGTACTAGTAGTAGTAGTAGTAGCAGAAGCAGTAGTACTTGTACCAGTAGTAGTATTAGCAGATATAGTAGCTGTAGTACTAGTAGTTGTAATAGTTGTGGAAGTGATAGCATAGTAGAAGTAGCAGCAGTAGAACTACTAGTAGTAGTATTTGAAGCAATAGAAGTAGTAGTAGCTTTAATACTAGTAGCAATAGTAGTAGTAGCAGAAGATGTCATAAGAGTAGTAGTTGTAGCAGCAACAACAACAACATTATTACCTGTAGCAGCAGCCGTAGTAGTAGTAGTAATGGTAGAAGTACTAGTTGTTGTAGTAGTAGTAATAGTAGTAGCAATAGTAGTTGTTATAGTATAAGTAGTAGTAGTTGTTGTTGTTGTTGTAGTAGTAGTGGTAGTAGCAATCATTATAGTAGTAGTAGCAGGACTAGTAGTAGTAGTAGCGGGAGTAGCAGTAGCAGTAGTAGTAGCGTTAGTTGTAGTTGTAATAGCAGTAGTTGTAGCAAGGGTCGTAGTATTAGTAGTAGTAGTATTGGTAGTTGCAATAGTAGCAGTAGTAGCAGTAGCAGTAGTAGCAATAGTAGAAGTAGTTGTTGTTTTAGTAGTTGTGGTATTAGTAGTAGTAGTAGTAGTTGCAAGAGTAATAGTAGTGGCAGTACAAGTAGCTTCAACAAAAATGTTATTTGTAGGGGCGGTAGTTGTTATATTAGAAGTAGTAACAGTGGTAACAGCAGGAGAATTAACTATAGAAGTAGTAGTAGCAATAGTACTAGTAATAGTAATAGTAATAATAGTAGTAATACTAGTACAAATAGTAGTAGTAGTAAGAGTAGTAGTAGTAGTGCTAGTAGTACTAGTATTAGTAGTAGTAAGTAGTAATAGTTATAGTAGTAGTAGTAGTAGAGGTAGTTGTTGTAGTTGTTGCAGTAGTACTAGTAGTAGTAGTAATAGTAATAGTAATAATAATAGTCGTAGTTGTTGTTGTTGTTGTAGTAGTATTGGTTGTGGTAGTAGTAGTAGCAGTTGCAGTCTTGGCACTAGTCATAGTGGTAAGAGTAGTAGAAGCGGTAGTAGTAGTAGTTGTAGTAGCAAGCATTGTAGTAGTATTAGTTGTAGTAGTACTAGTACTGGTAGTAATAGTTGTATTTTATATAGCAGCAGTAGTTGTAGTAGCAGTTATAGCAGTAGTGGAAGTAGGAGTAGTAATAGCAGCAGCTGCAGTAGTAGTGGTATTTGTAGTAGTAGCAACAACAATAGTCGTAGTAGCAACAGTAGTTGCGATCGTAGTAGCAGTAGAAATTTGAGTAGTAGTACTAACAGTAGTACTAGTAGTAGGAGAAGTAGAGTACTAGTAGTAGGAAAAGCAACGGTAGTAGTAGTTGTAGTAGTAGTAGTAGTTGTTGTTGTACTAGTAGTAGCAGTAGTATTAGTAGTTGTAGTTGTAGCAGTAGCAACAGCAGCAGCAGTAGCAGTAGTTGTAGCAGCAGCAGCAACGACAATAGTAGTAGTAGTAGCAGCAGTAGTAGCAGTAGTAGTGGTTGTAGAAGTAATAGTGGTAGTAGCAATAGTAGTTGTAGTAGTAGCATTAGTTGCAGTAGTAGTAGTAGTAATAGTAGTAGTGGCAGTAGTAGTAGCAGCAGTAGCAGCAATAGTCATATTAGTATTAGTAATATTAGTAGTAGTAGTAGTAGTAGTAGTAGCAGTAGTAGTCATACTTGTAGTAGCATTAGCAGATGTAGTAGAAGTAGTACTAGTTGTTGTAGTAGAAGTAGTAGTGGTGGTTGAAGCAGTAGTAGTAGTAGTAGCTTTAATACTAGTAGCAATAATAGTAGTAGTTGAACTAGCAGCTGCAGCAATAGTAATAGTAGTAGCGGCAGCGGCGGCAGCAGTCGTAGTACTAGTGGTGGTGGTGGTAGCAGTAGTAGTAGCAGTAATTATTGTTGTAGTTGTAGTAGCAGCAATAGTAGTAGCAATAGTAGCAATAGTAGCTGTTGTAATGGTAGTAGCAGCAGTAGCAATAGTAGTAGGAGGAATAGTAGGACTAGTAGTAGCACCAGTAGTAGAAGTACTAGTAGGAGTTGTTGTAGTAGTAGAAGCAATAGTAGTTGTAGTAGAAGTAGTAGTAGTGGTAGTAGCAGTAGTATTAGCAGTAGCAATAGTATTACTAGTAGCAGTAAGAGTACTTGGAGTTTCAGTAGTATTAGTAGTCATAGTAGTAGTTGTAGTAGTTGTAGGAGTAGTCATAGTAGCAGTAGTAGTAGGAGTAGTAGTAGTAGTACTAGCAGTAGTACTGATAGTTATAGCAGAAGTGGCAGTAGTAGTAGTAGTAGGTGTAGTAGTGGTAGTAGTACTAGTAGCGTTATAGTAGTAGTAGGAGATGTAGCAGTATTAGGGGTAGTTGTTGTTGTAATAGTAGTAGTAGTCATAGTAATAGTAAGAGAAGTAGTACTTGTAGCTGTAGTTGTAGACATAGTAATAGTAGTAGTAGTAGTAGTAGGCATTGTAGTAGTAGTAGTAGCAGTAGTAGTAGTCATACTTGTAGTAGGAGTAGTAGTAATAGTCGTAGTTTTAGTAGTAGTTTTGGGGTAATAGTAGTTGTAGTAGTAGGAGTACAACTAGTAATAGTAGCAGTAGTAGTAGCAATAATAGTCACTGTAGTTGTAGTAAGAGTACTACTAGGCATAGCAGGAGAAACAGGAGTAGTAGCACCAACTATTGTAGTAGTAGCAGTTGCAGTACTAGTAGCAGCAGCAGTAGTTGTTGTAGTAGTAGTAGTAGCAGCAGTAGTTGTCGTCGCAGTAGTAGCAGTTATAGCAGTAGTAGTAGTAGTAGCAGTAGCCGTAGTAGGAACATTAGAAGTTGTTATACTAATTGTCTTAGCAGTAGTAGTAGTAGTAGTAGTAGAAGTAGTAGAAGTAGTAGAAGTAGTAGTAGTAGTGGTTGTAGCAATAGTAGTATTAGTAGCAGTAGTAGTTGTTGTTGTAGTAGTAATAGTTGTAATAGTCGTTGTTGTAGTAGTATTAATAGTGGTGGTATTAGTTGATATAGTTGTAGTAGTAATAATAGAAGTAATAGTAGTAGTAGCAAGGCTAGTGGTAGTAGTTGTAGTTGTTGTAGTAGTAGCAGTAGTAGTTGATTTTGTAGTAGTCTTAGTGGTAGTAATAGTCGCGGTCGTAGCAGTAGTAATAGCAGCAGTAGTATTCGTAATAGGAGAGGTTATCAGTGTTGTGGTAGTAGTAATAACAGGAATAACAACAACAGTAGCAGTAGTTGTGCTAATAGTAGTAGTAGTATTTGCAACTGTAGTAATAGGTTTTGTAGAAGTGGTAGCAGCAGGAGTATTTGTAGTAGCAGTAATAGTAGTAGTAATATTTGTAGTAGCAGTAGTAGTAGTAGCTATAGTTGTGGCAATAGCAATAGTTATAGCAGTATTAGTAGCAGTAGTAGTAGCAGCAGTAGCTGCAAGAGTTGTAGTAGTAGTAGTAATAGTAGTAGTAGCAATAGTAGCAGCAGTAGTAATAGTAGCTGCAGTAGCTGCAGGGGCAATAGTAGTAGCAGTAGTACTAGTAGCAGCAGCAATAGTAGTAGTAGTAGTAGTAGATGTAGTTGTAGTAGTAGTATTAGTAGCAGTAGTAGTATTAGTAGTAGTAATTGTAGTAGTTGTTGGAGTAGTAGCAGCGCTAGTAGTAGTTATTGTAGTAGCAGTGTACTATTAGCAGCAGCAGTAGTAGTAATAGTAGAAATCGCAGTGGTAGCATCAGTTGGAGCAGTAGTAGTAGTACAAGTAGTACTAGTAGTTGCAGTAGCTGTAGTAGAAGTTGAAGTAGTAGCATTAGTAGCAGTAGTAAAATCAGTGGTAGTAGCTATAGTTGTACTAGTAGTAGAAGTTGTACTAGTAGCTGTAGTAGTAGGAGGAGGGGTAGTAACAGGAGTAGTAGTAGTAGAAGAAGTAGTATTAGGTGGAGTAGCAATTATACAAGTAATAGTAGTAGTAGTAGCAGACATAGTAGAACTAGTAGTTGGAGAAATATTAGAAGTTGCGATATGAGTACAACTAGTTGTAGTGGTAGCAGTAGTAAGAGAATTAGTAGTAGCAGCTGTAGCGGTAGTTGCAGTAGTGGTTGTAGTAGTAGCAATAGTAGCTGAAGCAATAGTCATACTAGCAGAAGTAGAAGTAGTTGTAGTAGTATCAGCAGTAGTAGCAGAAGCTACAGTAGTAGGAGTAGTAGATACTAGCTATAGCTGTAATAGTAGTAGTAGCAATAGTAGCAGAAGTAGTCGTAGTAATAGTAGTAATAGTAGCAGAAGTAATAGTAGTAGTGGTAGTAGTAATAATAGTAGTAGATGTAGTCATAGTAATAGTAGTAGTAGTACAAGTAGTAGGAGTCATAGTAGTAGTAGTAGCAACAGTAGCAATAGTAATAGCGGTAGTAGTAGTAGGAGTAGTAGTAGTAGTAGTCATTGTAATAGTAGTAGTTGTAGTGGCATTAATCGCACTGGTAGTAGCAAAAGTAGTAGTAGTAGTAGTAGTACTATTAATAGTAGTTGTAGTAGGAGTTATACTAGTAGTAGCAGTATTATTAGTAATTGTAGTTGAAGTATTAGGAGAACTAGTAGAAGTAGTAATAGTAGGAGTAGTAGTCATAGTAATAGTAGTAGTAGTAGTAATAGTAGTAGTAGTAGTAGTAGTAGTACAGGTAGTAGCAGTAGAAGCAGTAGTAGTAGTAGTAGTAGTAATAGAAGTAGTAATAGTCAGAGTGTTAGGAGTACTAGTAAAAGTAGTAGTGGTAGTAGTAGTTGTTGTTGTAGTAATAAGAGCAGTAGTTGTAGTAATAGTTGTAGTAGTAGTAGAAGTAGTTCTAGTAGCAGTTGTTGTAATAGTCGTAGTAGTAGCAGCCATAGCAATAGTAGTACCAGTAGCAGTAGTGGTGGTAGTTGTGACCGTAGTAGTCGTAGCGGTAGTAACAGTAGTAGTAGTAGTAGTATTAATAGTAATAGTACCTATAGTAGTAGTAGTAGTGCTTGTAGTACTTATAGTAGCAGTAGTAGTTGTAGTCATACTAGTAGAATTAGTAGTACCAGTGGTAGTAGTCGTCGTATTAAAATTAGTAATAATAGTGGTTCTGGTAGCAATAGTATTAGTGTTGATGGGTGTTGTACTAGTCGTAGTAGTAGTCGTAGTAGTAGTAGTAGTAATAGTAGCAAGAGTAATTATTGCAGGAGTAGTAGTAGTATGATACTGGTTAATTTAGTAGCAGTATAGTACTTGCAGCAGCTGCAGTAGTAGTAGAAGTTATAGTAGTAGTAGTAGTGGCAGCTGCAACAGGAGCAATAGTAGCAGTAGTACTAGTAGTAATAGTTGTAGCAGTAGTCATAATAGTAGTTGTGGTAGCAGTAGCAGCAGTAGTAGTAGTCATGGTAGAAGTAGCAATAGAAGTAGTAGAACTTGCAATAATAGTAATTATAGTAGTAATTATAGTAATAGGGGTAGTAGTAGTAGTCATAGCAGCAGCAGCAGTAGTCGTAATATCCGCAGTAGTAGTTGCAGTAGTAGCAGTAGTAGAAGTAGTAGTAGTAGCAGTAATAGTAGTAGTAGTAGGCGTAGTAGTTAGTGTAGTAGTACTAGTAGTAATAATAGTTGTTGTTATAGTAGAAGTAGTAGTAGTCATAGTAGTAGCAGTAGTATTAGATGTAGTAGTTGTACCAAAAGTAGTAGTAGTAGTAGTTGTTGTAGGACTAGCAATAGATGTAGGAGTAGTAGTTGTAATAGTAGTAATCGTAGTATTGGTAGTAGTAGTGGTAGTAGTAGTAGTAGAAGCTAGAACTGCAGCAGTAGTAGTAGTAGTGGTAGAAGTAAGAATTGTTATAATTGGAGTAGCAGTAGTAGTACAAGTACTCATAGTAGTAGTAATAGTCAGAGTGTTAGGAGGAGGAGGAGGAGGAGGCGGAGGAGTAGTAGTAGTAGAAGTAGCAGTAACGCTAGTCATAGTATTAGTAGTTGTAGTCGTGGTAGAAGTAGTTGTAGTGGTAGTAGTAGTAGTAGAAGTATTAGTAGTTGTAGTAGTAGTAGTAGTATTAGTATTAGTAGCAGTTGCAGTAGAAGTAGTAGCAATAGCAGTAGTAGTAATAGTGGTAGTAGTAGTAGTGGTAGTGGTGGTGGTGGTAGTAGTACTAGTGGTAGTAGTAGTAGTAGTAGCAATAGCAGTACTTATAGGAGTTGTAGTAGTAGTCATAATAGTAGCAGCAGTACTAGTGGTAGCAGTAGTTATAGTCGGATAAGTAGGAATAATAGCAGTCGTAGTAGTACAAGCAGTTGTAGTAGTCATAGTAATAGTAAGTGTCGTAGTAGTAGCAGTTGCAGTAGTAGTTGTAGCATTTGTAGTGTTAGTAGCACGAGTAGTAGTAGAAATAGTAGTAGAATTTGTCGTAGTAGTAGTAGTAAGCGTAGCAAAGGAATCGATGTAGGAGTAAGAGTGGTAGTAGTAGTAGTAGTGGCAACTGTAGTAGTAGTAGGAGGAGTAGTAGTAGTAGCAATAGTAGTAGTAGCAGTATTAGTAATAGTGTCTGTAGTAGTAATAGAAGTTATAGTTGTAGGGGGGTAGTAGCTGTAATAATAGCAGCAGTAGTAGTAATTTCTAGTAGTAGTAGTAGTAGTATTAGTATTATTAATAGATGTTGAAGTGGTAATAGGAGTGGTAGTTGTAACAATAGTAGATGGAGTAGAAACAATAATGGTAGGAATAGTGGCATTAGTTGTCGTAGTAGTAGTTGTTGTAGTAGTAGTAGTAGCAGCAGTAGTGGTTGTTGTAGTAGTAGTAGCAGTGATTGGTATAGCAATAGTAGTAATAGTAGCAGCAGTGGTTGTTGTAATGGTAATCGTATCAAAAGTTATAGTTGGAGTAGTATCAGTAGTAGTAGCAGTAGCATTAGTATCAAAAGCAGTAGTATGAGCAGTAGTAGTAATACCGGTAGCAATAGTAGTAGTAGTTGCATTTGTAATAGCAATTGTAGTTTTACTATTAGTAGTAGCAATAGCTATAGTAGTGGTAGTAGTAGTAGCAGTAGCAGTTGCGTTAGAATTAGCAGTAGTAGCTGCTGTAGAATTAGCAGTAGCATTTGCGATAGTAGTAGTACCAGTAGCAATAGTATCAGTTTTAGTAGTTGTTGCAGCAGTAGTACTGGTAGTAGCAGTAGCGGTAGCCATAGCAGTTGTTGTTGTAGTAGTAGTAGCAGCAGCAGCAGCAGGAGGAGTAGTAGTAGTAGTAGTAGTAGTAGTTGTAGTAGTAGTAGTAGTAGTAGTAGTAGTAGTAGTAGTAGTAGTAGGAGCAGCAGCAACCGCAGCAGTAGTAGTAGTAGTAGTAGTTGTTGTTGTTGTTGTTGTTGTTGTGGTGGTGGTGGTGGTGGTAGCAGCTATCGTAGTAGTTGCAGTTGCTGTAGTAGTAGTAGGAGTAGCAGTAATGGCAGCAACATTTTAGCTGTAGCAGTAGTAGTAGCCGTTGTAGTTGCATAAGTGGTAGTAGTAGTAGCAGCAAGTAGTAATAGTAGTGAAAATGGTAGTAAAACTAGTAATAGTACAAGTAGTAGCAGTAGCAGTACTAATAGTAATAGTAGTAGTGGTAGTTGTTGTTGTAGTACGAGTAGTAGTAGTAGTTGCAATAGTCGGAGTAGTAGTATTAGTATTAGTAGTAGTAATAGTAGTATTAGTGGTAGTAGTACAAGCAAAAGTAGAAGTAGTAAAAGTAATAGTAGTACTAGTAGTAGTAGCTGCAGTAGTGGTAGTAGTGAATTTAGTATTTGGAGTAGTAGTAGTAGTAGTAGTAGTAGTAGTAGTAATAAGAGTAAAAGTACAAGTTATAGTAGGAGTAGTAGCAGTAGCAGTAGTAGTGTCAATAGTAGTAGTAGTTGATGTAGTAGTTGTACTTATCGTAGTAGTACTAGTAGTTGTTGGAGGAGTACTAGTAGTAGCAGTAGCAATAGTGGTAGGTGTAGCAGTAGTAGTACGAATAGTAGTGCTTGGAGTAGTACTAGTAGTAGCAATAGTAGTAGTGGTAGTAGTAGTATAAATAGTAGTGGTTGTAGTATTGGTCATAGCTATAGCTGTGGTAGTAGCCATAGTGGTAATTGCAGTAGTTGTAGTAGTAGTAGTATCAGTAGTAGCATAGTAGTAGTAGTAGCAAAAGTAGTAGTACTAGTATTAGTAGTTGTGGTGGTAGTAGTAGTAGTTGTAGTGGTAGCAGTAATAGCAGCAATAGTAGCAGTAGTATTAGTAGTAGTAGCAGCAGCAGTAGCAGTAGCAGCAGCAGTAGCAGTAGTATTAGTAGTAGTAGCAGCAGCAGTAGCAGTAGCAGCAGCAGTAGTAGTAGTAGTAGTAGTAGTAGCAGTAGTAGTAGTAGTAGTAGTAGTAATAGTAGTATTAGTTGTAATAGTAGTAGTAGTTGCCATAGGTGTAGAAGTAGCTGAAGGCATTTGAGTCGGAGTAGGAGTAGTAGTAGTTGTAGTACTAGTTATAGTAGTATGAGTGGTAGTACAAATAGGAGTTGGACTAGGTGTAGTGGTAACAGTTGTAGGAGTAGGAATAGTAGTAGTAGTGGTAGGAGCAGGAGTGGGTGTAGTTGTAGTTGTTATTGTTGTTGTTGAAGTAGAAGTAGAATTAGTAGTAGTACTTATAGTCATATTAGTACTAGTAGTAAGAATAGGAGTTGGAGTAATAGTAGTTGGAGTAGTGGTAGTAGTAGTAGTAGGAGTAGTAGTAGCAATCAGAGTTGGAGTAGGAGTTGTAGCAGTTGTACTAATCGAAGTAGTAGTAGTAGTAGTAGTATCTATAGGAGTAGTAATAGTAGTAGCTATAGCAGTAGTAGTGGAAGAAGTAGTAGAATTAGTTGTAGTAGTAGTAGGAGTACTAGTAGTTGTAGCAGTTCTAGTAGTTGTAGTTTCCTGATAAGTGGTAGGAGTGGGAGTTCGAGTAGGTGTGGCAGTACGAGTTGTAGTAGTCGTAGTACTAGTTTGAGTAGTAGTAGTAGCAGTAGTTGGAGTAGGAGTTGTAGTAGCAGTAGTTGGAGCAAGCAGAGCAATAGTAGTAGTAGTAGCCATAGGAGCAGTAGTACAAGTGTTAATGGGAGTAGTAGTAGTAGCAATAGTAGTAGTTGTTGGAGTGGCCCCAATAGCAGTAGTCGGAGTAGTACGAGTAGTAGGCACTGTAGCAGCAGCATCAGTAGTAGAAGCAGCAGTAATTGTAGTGGTAGTAGTTGTAGTAGTAGT
>RXID01022237.1:0-40000 GCA_005019695.1 Trichopus zeylanicus subsp. travancoricus
GCAGTAGTGCTCGCAGAAGTAGTAGTAGTGTTAGTAGTATTAGTAGTAGTAGAAGTAGTAGTTGTTGTTGTAGTAGTAGTAGTTGTTGTAGTGGTTGTAATAGGAGTATTTGTCATTGTAGCAATAGTAGTAATAGGAGCAGTAATGGTAGAGCAGTTGTAGAAGTACTAGTAACACCAGTAGCAGGTGTTGTAGTTGTAGTAGTAGTAGGATAAGTAGTAGTAGTAATATTAGAATTAGTAGTTGTAGTAGTAATAGTAGCAGTATTAGTAGAAGTCATTGTAGCGGTAGTAGTAGTTGTAGTTGTAGTAGTAGTAGGATAAGTAGTACTAGTAATATTAGAATTAGTAGTTGCAGTAGTAATAGTAGCAGTATTAGTAGAAGTCATTGTAGCGGTAGTAGTAGTTGTAGTTGTAGTTGTTGTTGTTGTTGTAGTAGTAGTAGTATTTGTAGCAGTAGCAGTAGTACTAGTGAAATTTATATTATAAGCAGCGGGAGCAGCAGCAGTAGTACTAGTAGTAGTAGTAGTAGTCGTAGTACCAGTGGGAGTAGGAGTAGTAGTCGCAGTAGTAGTAGTAGTACTAGGAGTAGCAGTAGTAGGAGTGCAGTAGTAATAGTAGTTGTAGTAATAGTAGTTCTTGTTTTAGTAGTAGTAGTAGTAGTAGCAGCAGCAGCAGTATCAACAGTAGCAACAACAATAGCAGCTATAGCAGTAGTTGTAGTGGCAGTAGTAGTAGTTGTTGCAAGAGTAGTAGTTGGAGTTGGAGTTAGAGGAGTAGTACTAGTAGTAGTTGTAGGAGTAGCAGAAGTAGTTGTAGTAGTAACAGTTGTAATAGTAGTAGTAGTAGTGGTGGTGGTGGTGGTAGTAATATTAGTAGTAGTAGTTGTGGTAGTAATATTAATAGTAGTAGTAGTAGTAGCAGTAGTTGTGGCAGGGGCAATAGTTGTAGCAGTAGTAGTAGCGGTAGTAGTAGCGTTGGTAGTTACAAGAGCAGCCTCAGTAGTAGTAGTACTAGTAACAGTAGTAATAGTAGCAGCAGTAGCAATAGTATTCGTAATAGTATTAGAAGTAGCCGAAGTAGATGTACTAGTAGTAGTAGTAGTAGTAGTACTGTAGTTGATGTAGTAGTAGTAGGAGAGTAGCAGTAGCAGTAGGAGTTGTAGTTCTAGTAGTAGTTGCAGTAGTAGTAGTAGTAATATTAGTTTCAGTAGTAGAAGTAGTAGTAGTAGTAGCAGTAGCAGTAGCAGAAGTAATAGCAGTAGTAGTAGTAGTTATAGCAGCAGTAGTAGTATTAAAAGCCGTAGCAGCAGCAGTAGAAGCAGTAGTAGGGGTGATAGGACTAGTAGTAGTAGTACGAGTAGTAGCAGTAGTAGTAAGAATAGTATTAGTAGCAATAATAGTAGTAGTAGAAGTAGTGGTAGGAGTATTAGGATTAGTACTAGTGGTCTGCCGTAGCATTAGGAGCAGCAGCAGTAGTAGTAGCAGTAGTACTAGTTGTAGTAATAGAAGGAATAGCACTAGTAGTTGGAGTCGTAGTTGTTGTAGTAGTACTACTAGTAGTAGTAGTAGTAGTAGTAAAAGTGGTATTAGAAGTAATACTTGTAGTAGTAGTAGTAGTAATAGTAATAGTAGTAGTTGTTATTTTATTAGTAGCAGAAGTAGTAGTAGTAGTAGTAGTAGTAGTAGTTAGAGTAGGAGTAGTAGTTGTAGTAGTACTGGTAGCAGTTGTATAAGTAGTAGAAGTGGTAGTTGTAGTGGTAGTAGAAGTGATAGTAGTAGTTGCAGTTGTACTAGAAGCAAAGATATTTGTGGTAGTAGTAGTTGTAGTGGCATTAATAGAAGTGCTAGTGGTAGTAGCCGTAGCAGTAGCTATATGAGTGGTAGTAGTAGTAGTTGCAGTAGCAGAAGTAGTATTAATAATGGCAGTAGGTGTAGTTGTAGTAATAGTAGTAGTAATATTAGTATTAGTAGTTGTAGTAGTAGTAATTATTGTATTAGTAGTAGTTATTGCTGTAGTAGTAGTTATTGTTGTAGTACTAGCAGTAGCAGTAGCATTAGTTGCAGTAGTAGTAGTAAAATTCATATTAGTAGTTGTAGTAGTAGTAGTAGGAGTAGTAGCGTTGATAGTAGTAGTAGTAGTAGTAGTAGCAACAGCAATAGTAGTTGTAATACTATTAGTAGTAGTAGAAGTACTTGTAGTAGTGGGTGTAGAAGTAGCAGTAGGAATTGGAGTAGGAATAGTCGTAGTAGTAGAAGTTGTAGTAGGAATAGTAGTAGGAGTAGGAGTAGTAGTGGTAGCAGTAGTATTAGTTGGAGTTGTTGTAGTTGTAGAAGTAGTAGGAGTAGTAGTAGCACTAGGAGTTGTAGCAGGAATGGCGGCAGTAGTTGTAATAGTAGTAGTAGTAGTACTACTACTACTACTACTATAGCAACTACAGCAGAAGCAACCATAGTACTAGTTGTATATTAGTTGTAGTACTAGTACAAGTGGTAGTTGATAGTAGTAGTAATAGTAGTAGTTGTAGCACAAACAGTAGTTGTGGTGCTGGTACTAATAGTAGTATTAGTTGTAGTAGCAGTAATAGTAGCAACAGTAGTAGTAATAATAGTAGTAGTACATGTCGTATTATTAGTAATCATAGTAGGAGTAGTAGTAGTTGTAGGAGTAGTATTAGTAGTCGTAATAGTAGTAGTAGTAGTTGTAGTGGTGGTAGTGGTGGTGGTGGTCGTGGTGGTGGTGGTGGTGGTGGTTGTGGTGGTGGTGGTGGTGGTGGTAGTAGTAGTAGTTGCTCTAGGAGTTTGAGTAGGAGTAGTAGTAGTTGGAGTAGGGGTAGTGGCGGTAGTAGTAGTAGTAGTAGCAGCAGTTGGAGTAGGATTAGTAGTGGTAGTAGTAGGTAGTAGTAGTAGTAGTAGTAGTAGTAGTAGCTGTAGTAGTAGTAGCAGTAGTAGTAGTAGTTGTAGTAGTAGTGGCAGCAGCAGCAGTAGAGATAGAAGTAGTAGTAGTTGTTGTTGTAGTAGTTGTAGTAGTTTTAGTAGTAGGAGTAGTAGTAGGAGTATGAGTAGTATTAGTAGTATTAGTAGTAGTATTAGTACTAGTAGTAGCTATAGTAGTAGTAGTAGTAGTGGTAGTAGCAGTAGTAGTAGTAATAGTAGTAGTAGTACTTATTGTTGTAGTAGTAAAAGTAGGAGTTGGAGTAGGAGTAGTAGTTGGAGTAGTGGTACCTGGGAGTAGTGGTACTACTACTAGTAGTAGTAGTAGTACTAGTAGTGGTAGTAGTAGTAGTAGTTGCTGTTGTTATAGTTGTAGTAGTAGTAGTACAAGTTGGAGGGGGAGTAGTAGTAGTAGTAGGAGTTGGAGTAGGCGTAGTAGTAGTTGTATTAGCAGTAGCATTAGTAGAAGTATTTGTAAGAGCAGTAGTAATTGCGTTAGTTGTAGTAGTTGTAGTAGTAACAGTATAGTAGTAGTAGCAGTGGTAGTAGTAATGGCAGCAGTAGTAGCAGTAGTGGTAGAAGTGGCAGCCGTAGCAGTAGTAGCAGTGATAGTAGTGGAAGCTATTGTAGTAGTAGCAACATTAGTAGTAGTATAAGAAGTAGTAGAAGTTGCTGTAATAGTTGTAGTAGTAGTAAGAATAGGAGTCGTAGTAGTTATAGTAGAAGCAGTAGTAGCAATAGTGGTAGTAGTGGTGGCAATATTAGTTGTTGAAGGAGTAGTAGCAGTTGTAGCAACAGTAGTAGTGGTAGTAGTAGGAGTAGTAGTAATAGTAGTAATAATGGTGGTAGTAGTAGTATTAGTAGTAGTTGTCGTAGAAGTAGTAATAGTTGTTGTACTTGTACTAAAAGCACTAATAGTAGTAGCAGTAGTATTAGTTGGAGTAGTTGTAGTAGTAACAGTAGTAGCAGTAGTAGGAGTTGGAGTAGTACTAGGAGTTGGAGTAGGAATGGTAGTAGTAGTAGTAGTAGTAGTATTACTAGTACTACTACTACTACTACTACTAGCAACTACTGCAAAAGAAGCCATAGTAGTAGTTGTATATTAGTGGTAGTACTAGTACAAGTGGTAGTTAACAGTAGTAGTAATAGTAGTAGTTGTAGTAGCAGCAGTAGTAGTGGTGGTAGTGCTATGGTAGTACTAATTGCAGTATTAGTAGTAATTGTAGTTGTAGTAGTAGTAATAGTTGTAGTAGTAGTAATAGTTGCAGTAGTAACAGTAGTAGTATTAGTAATCGTAGTAGTAGTTGTTGTTGTAGCAGTAGTATTAGTAGTCATAATAGTAATAGTAGTAGTTGTAGTGGTAGTAGTAATAATAGTAGTAGTAGTAGTAGTTGCTCAAGGAGTTCGAGTAGTAGTAGTAGTAGTTGGAGTAGGGGTGCTAGTAGTACTAGTAGGAGTAGGATTAGTAGTGGTAATAGCAGCTAGTTGTTGTTGCAGTAGTAGTAGTAGCAGTAGCAGTAGCAGTAATAGTAGTATTAGTAGTAGCAGCAACAACAGTAGTAGAGATTGTAATTGTTGTTGTTGTAGTGGTTGTAGTAGTTTTAGTAGCAGGAATAGTAGTAGGAGTATGAGTAGGAGTAGTATTAGTAGTAGTTGTTGTATTAGTAGTAGTACTAGTTGTAGTAGTAACAGGAGTAGTAGTAGTAGTAGTGGTAGCAGCGACAGCAGCAGTAGTAGTAGTAGCAATAGTTGTAGTAGTAGTCGTAATAGCAAGAGTTGGAGTAGGAGTCGTAGTAGGACTTGTGGTACTTGGAGTAGTGTAACTAGTAGTAGTAGTAGTAATAGTATTAGTAGTGGTAGTAGTAGTAGCAGCAGCAGTAAAAGTAATGGTAGGAGTTGGACTAGGAGGAGTAGTAGTAGTAATAGTAGGAGTTGGAGTAATAGTAGTAGTAGTACTATTAGTAGTGGTACTAGTAGTAGTAATAGTAGTAGTAGTGGTAGTAGCAGTAGTAGTCGTAGTAGTGCTAGTAGTAGTAGCAGCAACAACAGAAGTAGTAATAGTAGTAGTAATAGGAGGAGTTTGAGTAGGAGTTGTTGTAGGAGTAGGGGTACTTGGAGTAGTGGTACTAGTAGTAGTAGTAGCAATAGTTGTTGCATTACTAGTAGCAGTTGTAGTAGTAGCACTATAGTAGTAGTAGCAGTGGTAGCAGTAGTGGAGCAGTAGCAGCAGTAGTAGTAGAAGTGGCAGCCATGGTAGTAGGAGCAATGATAGTAGTAGAACTAGTTGTAGTAGTAGCGTTAGCAGTAGTAGAAGATATTGTAGTGGTAGCATCGTAGTTGTAGGAGACGAAGTAGTCGAAGTTGTTTTAATAGTTGTGGTAGTAGTAGTAGTTATAGTAGGAGCAGTAGTAGCAGTAGTGGTAGTAGTGGCGGCAATGGTAGTAGTTGAAGGAGTAGTAGTAGTTGCAGCACTAGTAGTAGTGGTAGTAGTAGGAGTAGCAGTGACAGTAGAAGCTGTGGTGGTAGTAATAGCATTAGTAGTAGTTGTCGCAGAACTTGTAGTAGTTGTTGTACTTATAGTAAAAGCACTAGTAGTAGTTGTATCAGTAGTAGTTGGTCTAGTAGTAGTAGTAATAGTAGTCGTAGCAGTTGTAGTTGCAGTACCAGCAATTGTAGTAGTAGGAGCAGTAGTAGTAATAGTAGCAGTAGCAACAGTCATTGTAGAAGTAGTAGAAGTAGTAGGAGTAGTACTAGAAGTAGCTGTAGCAGCTGCAGTAGCAGTAGTTGTAGTAGAAGTATTAGTAGCAGTGGTAGTAGTAGCAGTAGAAGTTGTAGTAGTTATTGTAATTATAGTTGCTATAGTAGCAGTAGTAACAGTGGATGTTATAGTAGTAGTAGTGGTGGTAGTAGCAGTTCTAGTGGGAGCAGCAGTAGTAGTAGTAGTGGTAGTCGTAGTTGCAGTAGTAGCAGTAATTGTAGCAGTAAGCGAAGTAATAGTTGGAGTGGTAGTAGTAGAAGTAGTAGCATTAGTACTAGTAGCAGGAGTAGTAGTAGTGGTAGTTGTATAATAGAAGTAGCAGTAGTTGCAGAACTAGTAGTAGCATAAATAGTAGTAGGAGGAGTTGCAGCAGCAGTGGTAGTAGGAGGAGTTGCAGCAGCAGCAGCAGTAGTAGGTGTGTAGTAGTAGTAGCAATAGTAGGAGTTGTAGTCATAGAAGTTGTTGGAGTGTTAGGATTAGTAGGTAGTAGAAGTTTTAGGACTGTTAGGTGTAGTAGTAGTAGGAGTAGTAGTAGTAGCAGCAGTAGTAGAAGTATAAGAAGTGTTAGAATTTGTAGTAATAGTAGTAGTTGTAGTAGTAGTAGTAGTCGGAGTAGCAGTAGTAGCAATTTTATTAGTACTAGAAGTAGTAGTAGTAGTAGTAGTTGTTGTTGTTGTTGTTGTTGTTACTGTTGTTGTTGTTGTAGTGGTAGCGGTAGTAGTAGTCGCAGTAGCAGCAGTAGGAGTTTTGAGTAGGAGTTGTAGTTGGCGTAGTTGTAGGAGTAGGTGTAGTAGTAGTAGCAGCAGTAGTAGTAGTAGTAGTAGCAGTAGGAGTAGTAGTAGCCGTAGTAGCAGGAGCAGTTGGAGTACGAGTAGGAGTTGTAGTAGTAGTAGCAGTAATAGTGGTCGGAGTTGGAATAGGAGTAGTAGTAACAGTAGGAGTTGGAGTAGGAGTAGTAGTAGCCGTAGTAGTAGGAGTAGTAGGAGCAGTAGTAGTAGCAGTATGAGTACGAGTAGCAGCAGCAGAAGCAGCAGTAGCAGTAGTAGTATTAGTAGCAGTAGCAGTAATAGTAGTAGCAGTAGTAGTGGTCGGAGTTGGAGTTGGGCTTGTAGTAGGAGTTGTAGTAGTTGTAGGGGTTGTAGTAGTAGTAGTAGTAGCAGTAGCAGTTAGAGTAGGACTAGTAGTAGTAGATGTAGCAGTAGTAGGAGTATCAGAAGTAGTAGTTGGATTTGAAGTAGCAGTAGGAGCTGGACGAAGTGTAGTACAAGTAGTAGTGGAAGTAGTAGGAGTAGGTGTGGTAGGACTAATAGTACTACTACGGCTACTACTACTATTGTTGCTACTACAACAACAACAACAACTACTACTAGTACTACTACTGTTGCTACTACTTGTACTACAACTACTAGTACTGCTACCGCTACTACTGCTATTGCTATAACTACTGACACTATTATTACTACTACAACAACAACAACTGCTACTATTACGATAGCTACTACTACTACTATTACGATAGCTACTACTACTACTACCACTACTACTACTACAACTACTACTACTACTATTGCTACTACTACTTGTACCTTTTCAACACCTATTACTACCAATACCACCACCACTACTACTAGAATTACTCATATTACTACTACTATTGCTACAACTACTTCAACTATTGTTACTAGTACCACTACTGCTACTACTACAACTACCACTCTTATTGCTACAATTACTCCTTCTACCACTACTACTACTGCTACTACGGCTACTACGACTTCCACTACTGCTACTACTACTATTACTACTACTATGACTACTACTACTACTTCAACTACTACTACTGCAACTACTACAACTACTACTACTGTTGCAGTAACTACTACAACTGCTACTACAACAACAACAACTACTACTACAACTACTACAAATACAATTATTACTACTACAACTATTACTACCACGATTACTACTACTACAACTGCTACTGCTACAACAAATACTGCTGCTACTACTACTATTGCTTCTACTACTACCGCTTCTACTACTACTACCACTACTACTAATACTAATACAACAGCTACTTCTGTTGCTACTATTACTAGTACAACTGCTGCTATTACTGCTACTACTACTATAACTACTACTACTACTACAACTACTGTTGCTAATGCTACTATTGCTGCTACTACTACTACTTTGACTGCTACAACAACTACTACTACTACTCGAACTACTGAAACTACTACTACGGCTACTACTGATGCTACTACTGCTACTACCACTATTATCGCGACTACTGGAAGTACGGCTACTACTGCTACTACTGATGCTGCTGCTACTCCTGCTACGACAACTACTACTACTATTGCTACTACTACTCCCAACTAATATTTCTACTGCTACTACTTTTACTGCTAAAACTACTACTACTACTACTACTACTACTACTACTACTACTACTATTACTACTATTACTATTACTACAACTGCGACTTCTCCAACTACTATGACTACTGCTACTACTACAACAACTACTACTTCTACTACTGCTAAACTACTACAATTACTCCTTCTGCAAATGCTACTACTACTATTGCTACTACATGTAATACCACTCCTACTGCTCCTAGTTCTAATGCTACTGCTACTACTATAATTACTGCTACTGCTACAACTAGCACTGCTACTCTTCTACTACTACTGCTGCGACTATTACTGCTCCTACTATGGCAGCTACTACTAGTACTCCTGCTACACTACTACTACAACTACTATTATTTTTAGTAATCATGCTGCTGCTGCTACTGCGACTACCACTACTTTAGCTACTGCTACTCATACTACTACCGCTACTGCCCCTACAACAACTTCTACTCCTACTACTGCTACTACTGCTACTACTACTTCTGCTCCTGCTACGATTGCTGCAGCTACTACATCCACTAATATCGCTCCAACTACTACTGCTGCTGCTACTAGTACTCCCACTACTACTGCTACTACAACAACTACTACTCCTGCTTCTATTACTACTACCGCTACCACTACTACTATGGCTCCTGCTACTGTAACTACTACTCCTACTACTACTACTACTACAACTACTACTCTTGCTCGTACTACTTTTATAGCTACTACCGCTGTTGTTACCCCTACTACTACTGTTGCTGCTCATACTATTACTACTACTACTACTGCTACTACTGCTGCTACTACTCCAATTGCTACTACTATCACTGCTACTACTACTGCTACTACTACCTCCACAACTACTAGCGCTGTTGTTACTCCTCCTACTACTACTATTAGTCCTACAATTACTACCAACACTACTACTACTGTATGAGAAACTATTGATGTTATTACTACTACTACAACAACTACTACTACTACTTCTATGACTTCTGCTACTACTTCTACTACTATTGCTGCCACTACCGTGACTTCTACAATTACTACTACTTCTGCTACAACTACTACCTCTACAACAACTACAACTACAACTACTTCTACTTCAACTACTGCTACTGCTTCTACTACTACTACTCCAACTACTGCAGCCATAGATGCTGCTTCTACTTCAACTTTTGTTAATACTTCTACTTCAACTACTGCTACTACTACTACAACAACTACTACTACTACCACTACTACTACTACTACGACTGCTATTATCACCAGTATTACAGCTACTACTACTACAACAACAGCTACTACTACAACTACTGTCAATAGTACTTCTGCTTTTGCGGCTGCTACTATTGCTGCTACTACTATTACTATTACTACTTCCATTGCCACTACTGCTACTACTGCTACGGCTACTACTACTACTATTTCTACTGCTGCTACAACTGCTACTATTACTACTACTACTGCTGTTGCTTCTTTTGCTGCAACTACTTCTACTGCAACTACTACTACCACTACTACTACTATAGCTGCTGCAATAAATGCTTCTACTACTACAGTTGCTACTACTACTACTACTACAAGAATTGTTGCTACTAAGACCACTAAGAAACTACTAATACTACTACCACTGCTGCTGCTACTACTACTACTATGACTACTACTTCTACTGTAATTACCACTACTACTACTACTGCTACTCCAACCAATACTACTGTCACTACTACTACTGCTGTTACTACTAGTATTCCTATTACTACTTTGACTACTACAACAACAACAACAACTACTACTACTACTACTTCTTCTTCTTCTTCTTGTTCTATTATTACTACTACTATTGCTGCTGCTGCTACGACTGCTACTAGTACTACTGCTGCTGGTATGGTTACTATTACTACTACTACTACCTCTTCTATGACAGCCACTACAACTACTACTGCTATAATAGCTACTGCTGCTACTATTACTTCAACTACTACAGCTACTACAACCACTGTTCCTACAACAACTACTACTATTGCTACTACTACTGCCACAATAGCCGCTAATGGTATCACTAATTTGACTACCACTAAAATTTCGGCTGCTACTACTACTACTATTACTATTGCTACAAAAGCAACAACTACTACTACAAGTACTACAACCACTACTCCTACGATTACTACGACTGCTATAGCTTCTATTACTGCAACTGATACTGGATGTAATACTACCACAACTACTACTACAAATATTACTACTAGAACTTTTGTTGCTTCTACTACTGCTACTACATTTGCTACTACTATTACTACTGCTCCCACCTCTGCTACTACTCCTACTAATACTACTATTGCTACAATTACGACTACTACTACTAGTTTGGCTAGTACAACTATTAATATTGTTGTTGCTATTGCTACTACTACACCATCTTATGCTACAACTATTACTACCTCTACTACAACTACTACTATTACTACTATCGCTATGACTACTACTATAGCTACTTTAGCTACTGCAGCTACAACTTCTACTACTACTACAACTACAGCTAGTACTACTATTACTATTAATACTACTACACTACAACTTCTACAATTGCTACTAATAATACTGCTACAACTGCTACAACTACTACTTCGCTTAATACTGCTACTGCTACTAACACTACTGTTACTACTACTACTACAACTGCTAGTACTATTACTACTATTAGTACTACTACAACTACTACTACTACTATGACTATTGCTGCTGTAATTGCTGCAACAACTATTACTGCTACCACTACCACTATTGCTACTACTACTACTGCTGCTACTGATACTACTACTACTACTACTACTCCTACTATTGCTCCTACTACTACTACTACTACTACTCCTCCTACTATTACTACCACTACAACTACTGTTACTACTGCTACTGCTGCTACTACTACTACTACTTCTACTATTGGTACTTGTACTACTACTCCTACTACTACTGCTACTACTACTACTATTACTACAACTAATACTGCTGCTACTCCAACTTTTGCTACGAATACTACTACTACTAATACTATTATTATAACTGCTACTACTGCTGCTTCTACTGCTACTAATATTACAACTACTGCTACTACAATTTCTACTTTTGCTATTACTGTTACTACTAGTGCTACAACCACAAGTACTACTATTGTTACTAGTACTACTTTTCCTACAACAACAACAACTAATACTACTACTACTGCAACAACTATTGCTACTCCTACTACTACTTCTGCTACTACTACTACTGTAGTTGTCACTGTTGCTATTAGTACTGCTACTGCTCTACTTCTCCTACAACTATTACGACTGCTATTGCTACTACTGCTATTAAACTGCTCCTGCTTCTACTACTACTATTGCTGCTATTGCTGCTACTTCTGCTACTACTAGTACTGCTACTAATATGGGTACTACTTCTACTAATTTCACTGCTACTATTTCTACCACTTTGGCAACTGTTAATACTGCAATTGCTACTATTGGAACTACTAATGCTGATTCAACAGCAACTACTGCAACTACTGCGACTACTAATTCTGCCACTACTGCAACAACTGCCACTACTTCTACTGCTATTACTACTACAACTTCTAAAATTACAGCTACTACTGCTACTATTACTGGTGCTACAACTCCTAATACTGCAACTACTACAACTACTACTGCTGCTGCTGCTACTAGTACTACTACTACTACTATTACAACTTCAGCTTCAACTTCATCTACTACTACTACTACAGCAACTACTACAACTACTGCTCTACCACAACTATTGCTAATACTACTACTACTACTACTTCTGCTGCTACTACTATTACTACTACTACATCTAACATTGCTACTTATAGTTCTACTGCTACTACTACTACTACAACTATTGCTACTGCTACGACTACTACTACTACTACTACTGCTACTGCTGCTACTACTACTACTACTACTATTACTACTGTTGCTGCCGCTACTGCAACAACAACTATTCTTACAACTTCTCCGACTACTACTATTACTGCTACTAGTATTACAGCTACTACTACAACTATTGCTTCAACTACAACTACTACGAGTAATACTACCATAACTTCTGCCTCTACTACCACTACTACAACTACTACTACTTGTACTACTACTACTGTTGGTGCTACCACAACTACTACAAGTACTTTTGTTACTAATAATGCTAACCTACTACTGCTGCTGCTGCTACTGCTACTACTGCTGCAACAACAACAACTACTACTACTTCTATTCTTGCCGCTCCTACTACTACTACAACTACTACTACTATTACTACTACTACAATAGCTACTACTACTACTACTACTACTACTGCTACTACTACTACTATTTGTTGTCATTGTGGTAGTGGTAGTTATAGTAGTAGTAGTAGTGGTAGTAGTTGCAACAGTAGTAGCAGTAGTAGTTGCAATAGTAATATCAGTAATAATAGTAGCAATAACAACAGTAGTAGTAGTATGAGCAGAAGTGGTGGCAGTAGTTGTAGTAGTAGTAGTAGCAGTAGAAGCAGTAACTGTGGTTGTAGCAATAGTAGTAGTAGCAGAAGTAGTAGTAGTAGGAGAAGTTATTGTAGTTTTAGTAGTAGTAGCAACAAGAACAATAGTAGTAGCAATAGTTGTAATAGTAGTAGTAGTTATTTTAATAGTCATACTACAAGCCATTGCGGTAGTTGTAGTAGCAATAGTATTACCAGTAATATTGGGAGTAGCAGTAGTTGTAGGAGTAGTAGTAGGAGAAGTAGCAGTAGCAGTAGTAGTGATAGTAGCAATAGTAGTAGCCGTAGTAGTAGCAGTAGTAGCGATTATAGTAGCAGTAGTAGCTACGGGAGCAATAGTAGTAGTAGTAGTAGTAGTAGCAGTAGCGATAGTAACTATAGTAGCAACAATAATAGTAATAGTAATAGCAGTAGCAGAAGTACTAGCAGCAGTTGTAGTAGTAATAGTAGTAGTAGCTGTGGCAATAATCATAGTAGTAGTAGTAGTAGTGGTAATAGTACTAGTAGTAGTAGTCATTGCAAAAGTAGTAGCATTAGTACAAGTAGTATAGAAGCAGATGAGGTAGCAGTAGTAGTAGCAGTCATAGTAGTAGCAGTACTAGTAATAGTAGGAGATGTTGTAGTAGTGGTAGTAGTAGCAGCAGCAGCAGTAATAGTAGCAGTAGTAGTAGTAGGTGGAGCAGCAGTAGCAGTAGTAGCAGAAGTAGTGGTAGCAGTAGTCACAGCTATTGTGGTGACAGCAACAACGATAGTAGTTGTTGTTGTTGTAGAAGTAGCAGCAGCAGCCACAGTAGGAGTAGTTGTAGTAGTATTAGTAGTAGCTGTGGTATTAGATGTGGTAGTAGAAGTAGTAGTATTAGTAGCTACTGTGGTTGTAGTTGTGTGAGTAGCAACAACAGCTATTGTACAAGAATTAGTAGCAATAGCAGTTGTAGTAGTAGTAGAAGAAGTAGTCGTAGTAGTAGCCATAGTAGTAGCGGTAGCAGCAGTAGTAGTAGTTGTTGTTGTGGTAGTAGCCGTAGCAGTAGTAGTAGTAGTGGTACAACTACTCCAACTCCAACTGCTACTCCTACAACTAGTAGTAGTAGTAGTAGTAGTAGTAGTAGCAGTAGCAGCAGCAGTAGTAGTAGTAGCAACATCAATAGTAGTAATAGTAGTAGTAGTAGTTTTTGTGACAGAAGTAGTAGTAGTAGTAATAGCATTAGTAGTAGTAGCAGTAGCAAAAGTAGTAGTAGTAGTAGTAGTCGTGGTGGTGATGGTGGTATTAGTAGGAGTAATAGTAGTAGTAGTTGTAGTCATAAAAGTAGTAGTAGCAGTAGTAGTAGTAGTAGTGGTAGTTGCTGTAGCTGAAGTAGTAGTGGTAGTAGTAAAAGTGGTAGTAGTAGAAGTAGCAGTAGTAGTAGTTGTAGTAGTTGTTGTTGTAGTAGTAGTAGCAGCAGCAGCAGTAGTAGTTGTAGTAGTTATAGTAGAAGTAGTTGTTATAGTAGTAGTAGCAATAGTAGTAGTAGTAGCAGCAGCAGCAGCAATAGCTATAGTTGTAATAGTAGAAGTTATTTTACTAGTAGTAGTTATTGTTGTTATTGTTGTAATAGTAGTAGTAGTGGTAGTCATCGTAGTAGTACTTGTAGGAGTAGTTCTAGTAGTAGTAGTAGTAGTAGTAGTAGTAAGAGTAGAAGCAGTCGCAACAACAATAGTAGTATTAGTAGTTGTGATAGTAGTAGTAGTAATAGCAGTGGCAGTAGCGGTAGTAGTAGCAGTAGTAGTAGTAGCAGTAGCTCTAGTAGAAGTAGTTTTTGTAGCGATAGTTATTGAAATAGTAGTAATACTAGTAGTAGTAGTAGTAGTAGCAGTAGTAGTCGTAGTTGTAGTAGTAGAAGTAGTACTAGTAGTAGTAGGAGTAGGAGGACGAGGAGGAGGAATAGGTGAAGGAGTAGGAGTAGTAGTAGGAGTAGTAGTAGGAGTAGCTGTAGTAATAGTTGCAGTGACACTAGTAGTAGTTGTTGTACTAGTAGTAGTATTAGCGGAAATAGAAGTAGGAATATTAGTAGGTGTAGGAGTAATAGTAGTATTGATAGTAGGAGGAATAACGGTAGTATTAGTGGCAGTAGTAGGAGGAGGATGAGTTGTAGTCGCATTAGTAGTAGTAGTCGTAGTAATAGTAGTAGTAGTAGTCAAAGTAGTAGTAGGTGTAGCACGAGTAGCTGTATTAAAAGTAGTTGTAGTAGTGGAAGTAGTGGTAGTAGTAGTAGTAGACGTAGTCGTAGTTGTAGTGGGAGTCGTAGTAGTTGTTGTAGGAGGAGTGGTAGTAGTAGGAGTAGAAGTAGTAGTTGCAGTAGTAATATTACTCGTAGAAGTAGTCATAGTTGTAGTAGTAGTAGTAGTAGTAGTATGAGTACGAGTAGTAGTGGAAGTAGTAGCTGTAGTAGTAGTAGTAGTAGCTAAAATTGTAGCAGCAGCAGTAGTAGTAGTAGTAGTAGTAGTTGTAGTATTAGTAGGGGTAGTAGTAGAAGCAGTAGGAGTAGTAGTAGTAGTAGTAGTAGTAATAGTAGTAGTAGTAGTAGTATTAGTTGTTGGAGTAGAAGTAGTACTACTACTAGTAGTAGTAGTTGTTGTAGTAGTCGAGGTATTAGTAGTTGCTGTAGTAGTTATAGTAGTAGAAGTAGCAGTAGCCGTATTAGTAGTAGTGGTAATAGCATAGTCATAGTAGGTGTAATAGTAGTAGTTGTTGTTGTAGCAGTAGTAGTAAAAGCAGCACTTGTAGTGGTAGTAGTAGGAGTGACAGCAGCAGTAATTGGAAAAGTAGTAGTAGTTGTAGTTGTAGTAGTAGTTGTTGTTGTTGTTGTAGTTGGAGCAATAGTCATATTGGCTATTGTGATAGTTGTAATAGTACTAGTAGTTGTGGTAATAGTAGTACTAGTGACTGTAATAGTAGTAGTAGAAGAAGAAGAAGTACTAGTAGTAGTACTAGCGACAGTAATTGTAGCAGCAGCAGCAGTTGCAACAATTGCAGTTGTAGCAGTAATAGTAGGTTTTGTAGTTGTCGTAGTAGTAGCAGTAGTAGAATAGCGGCAACATTAGGAGTTATAGTTGAAGTAGTATTTGCGGTTGTAGTAGTAGTTATATTTGTTTTGGTTGAAGTAGTAGGAGTATTAGCGCCAGTAGTAGCAGCAGCAGCAGTAGTAATACCAACAGTAGTAGTGTAATTGCAATAACAGTAGTAGTTGTAGGAGTGTTCGGACTTCTAGTAGTCGTACGAGTAGTAGCAATAGCAAAAATAGTATTAGTAGGAATAGTAATAGTAGTAGATGTAGTAGTAGGAGTAGTGGGACTAGTAGTAGTAGTTGGAGCAGTAGTAATAGTAGGAGCATTAGTAGTAGGAGTAGTACGACTAGTAGTTGTATTAGTAGTAAGAGTGTTAGGACTTGTTGTAGTTGTGCGAGTAGTAGCTGTAGCAAGAATAGTATTAGTAGGAATAGTAATTGTAGTAGTAGTAGTAGTAGGAGTAGTGTCAGCAATAGCAGCAACAAAAGTAGTAGCAGTAACTGTAAGAGTCATATTTGTAGTAGTAGTAGTAGTACTAGTATAGTAGTAGTAGAAGTAGTAACTGAATAGTAGTATTAGAAGTAATGGTCGTAGTTGTTGTATTTCTAGTATATAGTAGTCGCAGTAGAAGTACTAGTCGTAGAAAGTAGCCAAGTACGTAATAGTAGTTTAGTATAGTAGTATAGTAGTTAGAGTATGAGTAGTAGTTCGTTATACTCGGATAGTAGTAGTTGTAGTAAAGAGTAGTAGATACTCAGTAGTAGTAGTTCGCGTAGTAGTTGTATTAGGGGTAGTGTAGTAGTAGGAGTCGTAGTCGCAAGGAGTTCGAGTAGGTAGTAGTAGCTGTAGTAGCAATAGTAGTGGGAGTAGTTGTAGTAGTAGTGGGTGTAAGAGCAGGAATTGTTGTAGCTGTAGAAGTAGTTATATTAGCAGTAGTAGAATAAGTAGTAGTTGTAGCTGTTGTACAACTAGTAGAATTAGTAGAAATTGTAGTAGTAGTAGTTGTTGTTGTAGTAGTTATTGTTGTAGCGATAGTAATTGGAGCTGTAGTAGTAGTAGCTAGTAGCAATAGTTGTATGGCTAGTGGTAATAGTAGCAGCTGCAGAAGTAGTAGTAACAACAATAGTGGGTGTAGTAGTAGTAGTAGTAGTAGTAGTACGAGAGGGTATCAAAGAGACAACCACTGTTTACTAGCAAGCATTGAAAGCAGATGCCAGAATGACTCTTTTTACTTGCGCCCTAAGGAATGGCTTACTTGCTAACACGTTCCATCTCTGGTATCAGAGCTGTGTTCCTTACCTGGTTGTAATCCCTTCCATGGCTGAGTAAACCCCTCTGTTCTAGGTACTCATCGGGGAAGTGTGTGAAGGTTTCCGACCTGATGGCCGTTAATACCAGACCATAGCATGCCGAAAAATCTTGGATTGACCCCTCGGGTGGCACAGAGGCTGGACCTAATAAGTTCACCGCAAGGTCAATATTGGGAGAGAAGTAGGTATGCCTAGTTTTGGTGAGTAGAAGACTTAGGAAGTTCTTACGCTAATCGCGGTATCTGAAGTGCAAAAGGCCGCAGTGCGCGTAAATCTGCAGGAGGCAGTAGCTGCCAGTCGGATGAGCATGACAGGGACGTGGATCAGCATCTGAAGTTCTCGTAGTACTCGTCTCTTGTTTGATCAGGAAGGAGAGATACCTCACACTCGGAACCTAGAGTACCTAGATTATCTTCAACTTGTTAGTACCCCTCCCAGTGAATGAACACGTTCTTGCCAGCTAAAACAACTACTTCTTACCAAGACGCCCTAAAGGCTGTAGAACCTATTGATAATCCGGCAACTGGTTTCGTTAAACCCAGTGAGTGTCTTAGCACCTCTGCCCAAAATATAGCTATTTTGAAGCAAAACAATACCCAAATCCAACTCTTAGTCCAAATAGCAGAAACCTTAAAGGAAATCCAGGGTGATCTCCAATTTCTCAGGACACGACAACCGAAGAACTCTGGTCTGTCAGAGTCTCTCCTCACACGACTTGAGCAATTATCGCTTAGTCCGAAAGCGAGACCTCCCGAACCACGCGGGAGATTACTTGTGAAAAAGGACCCTTTGCTTATTTTGCAGGAAGAACAAGCCAAGTTGCATGGCAACTTCCCAGGTCAGGCTACAACAGGAATAACAGCCCAAGCCCCTGGTCGAGGACCAAATTCGGGACTACCGGCGAAACAAACGTCGCTTGTACAACACACAACAAGCCACGCGACGGATATTCCGCCGCCTCACAGGCCAACCAGCTGAACAGCATCTCCTGGAACAACATCTTGACCCCCAGGCACAGCTCCAACTTTCTATGCGGGAGCGGGCAGCTATCGGCCCCACAGAAATACTTTATCATTCCTGCACAGACGATGAGCACCATCGAGTGTATATACATCATTCTGAAGAGTCCATTAGCTGCATAGGCGACGCACAAGTGGACCGCAAGTTTATTCAAGATGAAAGCTACCAGCAGCTCTTACATAGTAAGAAGAAATTTATTCATCTTGGAGTGATGCAGGTTCGCCTACAAATCCTCCATCGACATGCTGAAGGCACGATGGCCCTTGTTGTCTTTCGTGACAACCGCTGGCATGGTGACAAAGCATTAATTGCCACCATGGAAGTCGATCTTACACAGGGAAGTCAGTTGGTGTATATCATCCCAGATATGATGCTTACACTTGGAGATTTTTACGGGAATATTCAGATCTCCTTGCTGACTCGCGGATATGACACCTGGTGGTGTGGTGAAGCAAACCTCCTCATCACCCGAGGACTTATTGGGCGTCTCTCGAATACCCCGAACGTGGCCTTTGCTTATGAGGTCACAGGAGTGATTGACTATCTAGCCAGTCACGGTATTCATGCCCTTCCGAGAAAGCGGTACTCCACAGCACAATTATGCGGGATGAATTGGCTCCTTCAGCCTTCTCGCATCATACCAGTACCACTTACACCCTCAGAAGTCACATGTCACACGCTCTTGGATGGACGGGTTTCCTTGAGCTTCAACCAGTACTCCTCCCTTCCTGACTCTGAAGAAATGGAGGAAAGTGAAATTATTGCCGTCCTATTACAGGACCTTCAAAAGGCAGAACCTGAAGCAAGATGGGATACCTTGGGAGAACCCAGTGGTAAATTTGACTATTATGTCAAATATGCAGTACCTCCCTCTTTCTTCGAACCGTTCCCCATGACCCCAACTGGATGGGATACTGATCCCGGTCAGACGGAACCACAGGACACCACTCAACAGTAGCAGGCAATCACCAGGAAACAGCAAACCCGCAAGGTGATGCCAGCACGAAAATGGCGAAAGCGACTGAACCAACAGCGGCAAGTATGGCGGCCAAAAGGAAGTGATAGTCAGGCTCCACCTAGCGGAACCCATGCAAGAGATACACACCCAGGGGCCTCTGTACTCTGGTCCATGGACCCGCCGCAGGAGGAAACTGACGACAACTTCCACCTCATCGCCACCTGGCCCCAGGAGGACACCGATCCAACTACTGATCCAGAGGCATACTGTGAGTATTTGCAGTATTATGCTAATTCAAGCGAAATTCTTGATACTTTTGGTGAAGATAGCTGGGACATGGATTATCCTCAACGGGCACCACAATAGGCAAAGCCAACAGAACGGCTTTGCTCATCGTCTATTGTCTCCCAATACAGGCCCCCAGTCGACTCAACTATGGGTCCTGTCAACTACCCTCCAGCTGCTAGACCTGACCCTGGTCCAAGCCAAGGACCAACAGTGGAATGGTATGTACCGAAGAATCTGAGGTTCAAAGCTAAGAATACCTCCGAATGGTGGAATCTCCCTTCGGCCCAGCAACAATCCGGGGCGATCTTCGTGATGCCTCCTCAAATTGGCCAATTCAATGACGTCTTTATGTGATGGGAGTCGATCACCAAAAATACAGTGGCTCTCCAAGGATTTACAGACGCTCGGACAAAAACCGAGTTTATTGAAAACCTACTTGGAGAATCAGAAAAACTAGCATGGATCCAGTGGCGCATGGCTTATCCTATGGAGTATCAGCACCTGTTGGACCATGCCGATGGTGCTGATGGAACGCAAAACATTCTATCACAGATACGCACCATCTTCGCTCTGGAGGATCCTTACCAAGGGTCGACAGCTATACAAGAAGAGGCCTATAGGGATCTTGAGCGCTTAACCTGCCACAACTTACGGGATATAATCCCGTTCTTAAATGATTATATGCAGGTTGCATCTAGAACTGGTCAGCTGTTCACCAGCCCAGAATTATCAGAGAAGCTGTGGTCCAAAATGCCTGGAAATATCGGCAAGAAGATTAAGGCAGCATTTGAAACTAAACACCCAGGTAACACTATTGGTGTTTATCCACGCATTCTCTTTACATATAAATATCTTGAAGAAGCATGCAAGGAAGTAGCTTTCACACTGGCCTTAAAGGACCTCTCCTTCTGCCAAGACATACCCATCCCTGGGTATTATCAATGACCCAAACACAAGTTTGGCATCCGACGGTCCACTACCTATAAGGGAAAGCCGCATCCCTCGCATGCCCGGATAGAGAAAAAGAAGCACCTGATCCGCAATCGCCGATGCCGGTGCTTTCTCTGTGGCGAAGAAGGACATTTTGCCAGAGAATGTCCCAATGAGCGACGCAATGTCAAACGCGTCGCCATGTTTGAACAACTAGACCTCCCGGCCGACTGTGAGATTGTCTCTATCCAAGAAGGGGACGACCCGAGTGATGCTATTTATAGCATTTCTGAAGAAGAAGACATGGCCATCCTGGAAGAGAAAATCTTTATGTTTCAGGAAGAAGATCGGACATGGTGGATTGGCCCCACTGGGGGTTACCATGCCATGGTCCGCGTGTCCCAAGAACAATACGAGTGCAGCCACATATGGGATGTCAACCACGACGTACCTGATGCCCATGAACAGTGCTGTTGCTGCCAAGCACATTCACAAAAATGGTACCGCATGCACTGCCCAACGTGCAAATTGATGGTCTGTGGACGCTGCAGCTCGTATTACTTTGATAAAAGAATTCCTGTTGCTCAAGTGTCACTACCAAGGTATGATTCAACCGCCTTACTACTTGAACAGCAACAATATATTTCTACTTGTGAAGGGCAACAGAAGCAGTTACAACAACAACTAGCCCTTGCCCACGAAGAAACCGACGCACTGAAACAACGCCTCCTCCAGCTGCAACAAGAGGCGGACCATTGGAAACATAAGTACCACGAGCTGGAAAACGCAACCATGGAGGTTGACCGCCTGGTGCTCGAGCATCATGACCTTCAACGCGACTTGCACCAGCCTCTGCCAACCCTTGCAACTGAAAGAATGGTGGGAGACTTGCACGTTTTCCTCGTTGATACTACACAACAACTGCTCGCCGCAAAAGCACAGATGCCGCCACAACCAAGGCGAACCAAAAATATGCTGTACAACCTGAAGGTGAAGTTTGACATTCCTAAGTTTGTTCCCTTTGAAGTTAATGCCATCCTCGATACAGGAGCAACAACCTGTTGCATTGACCAAGGAGTAGCCCCGGTGGATGCCCTGGAAGATAATCCCTTCCTAGTGCATTTCAGCGGCATCAACTCGAGGACCTCGGCAAACAAAAAGCTAAAAGTTGGCCGTATGTTGATCGGGGAGATTGGCTTCCGGATCCCCTACACATATGCCTTCCCGATGAAACTTGGGGAGGATATCCAAATGATCCTCGGCTGCAACTTCATCCGTGATATGCAGGGCGGCGTTCGCATTGAAGGCAATACGGTTACATTCTACAAAAACGTAACCACCATTCATACTCTTCCCTCTGTTCCCACTGCAGCAGCAATTGCGGAATTGGACCTGGAGGAGGAGGAGTATCTACACATCCAAGAAGCAGTGCAATATTCAGTAGCACAACAACCCCAGCAAAAGCTCACCAACAAGCTAAGCTCCATACTGGATGAGCTTCGGCAACAGGGTTATATTGGTGATAACCCACTCAAATATTGGGCTAAAAATCAGGTACTCTGCCAACTGGACATTAAAAATCCGGACTTCATTATTGAAGACCGGCCTCTGAAGCATATTACTCCACAAGCAAAGGCCGCATATGCTAAACATGTCAGAGCCCTCTTAGACCTTGGAGTCATCAGGCCCAGCAAAAGCCGGCATCGCACAACCGCCATTATTGTCAACTCCGGCACTTATATTGATCCCCAGACTGGTCAAGAAGTCAAAGGAAAGGAGCGTATGGTCTTCAATTATCGACGCCTGAATGATATTACACACAAAGACCAGTATTGTCTCCCTGGGATTAATACTATCCTACACAAGGTGAGTAGAAGCAACATCTACTCAAAGTTTGACCTCAAGTCAGGATTTCACCAAGTCGCCATGCATCCTGACTCCGTCGCCTGGACCACATTTTGGGTACCAGATGGCTTATACGAATGGCTGGTAATGCCATTCGGGCTGAAGAATTCACCTGCCATCTTCCAAAGGAAGATGGACTATTGCTTCAAAGGAACAGAGGACTTCATTGCAATGTACATCGATGATATCTTAGTGTTCTCTTCCTCTGCAGCAGAGCATGAGCAGCACTTGCAGAAGATGCTTCAGATCTGCAAGACTCATGGGCTAATTCTGAGCCCAACTAAAATGAAGCTAGCGGTCGCTGAAGTGGAATTTCTAGGGGCAGTTCTGGGTAAGCAGCGGACCAAATTACAGCCCCATATTATCAAAAAGATCGAAACCTTCCAAGAGCAAGAACTCTTAACAACCAAAGGCCTCCGAGCATGGCTTGGCATTCTCAATTATGCCCGCAATTATATCCCAAATCTTGGGATGTTACTCGGGCCACTTTATGCCAAGACAAGTCCAACCGGAGAAAAGCGATGGAACTCCCAGGACTGGGACTTAGTCGCTCGGATCAAAGCACTGGTACAACAACTACCTGATCTTGAGCTACCACCAGAGAATAGTTACATGATCTTTGAGACAGATGGTTGCATGATAGGGTGGGGTGGGATCTGCAAATGGAAACCTCAGAAGTATGATCCCAAATCGACCGAACGGATATGCACCTACGCCAGCGACAAATTCCAACCACTGAAGTCTACTATTGATACAAAATTATTTGCCGTGATGAATTCATCAGAGGCGCTGAAAATTTATTATCTGGATAAGGCCGAACTGACAATCCGAACGGACTGTCAGGCTATTATTAGCTTTTTCAACAAATCGGCCTACAACAATCCTTCCCGCGTACGCTGGCTTGCCTTCACTGATTATATCACAGGCACAGGTCTTACCATCCAGTTCGAGCACCTTCACGGAGGAGACAACAAACTGGCTGACACCCTCTCTCGTCTGATCACTGCCCTTATCTTTTCAGGATGGCCTGTACCAACAGATCTGGAGGCCCTCAATCTGATAGCCACCACCGTGCAGGAAGCACCACAAGCAGCCCCACAAGCAATACGAAAGTACCTTGCAGCAGCCAACATCTTGTGCAACAGTATGACCAACAACTCCGCCACCTGCGGGACCTCCCAATGTCCCTCACCGAATATGATAACACAAGGAGAAAGCTGCAAGCCTTGGAACGGCAAAGTGCCCAAGAGGCCCTTACCGCTCTCCGCCACTTTCGGGCCCTGTACGCCCTCAAGCTAACAGAAGCGGCAAAGCGCGCAAGACGAAAAACCACGGGTAACTTCTGGGCCCAGTGGTATCCTGTTCTCGCACAGATTGACACGCAACTTGAAACAGCAGTCAGCCTCACGGCTGACTCAGCACAACGGCTGCCTGCCTTTCTGTTCTAACAGCTTACTTGCGCCCTAAGGAACGGCTTACTTGCACCAGAAGAAAGGCATCTACTTTACTTGCACCAGAAGGAAGGCATCTACGTTATCCCTTAGCATCGGATCCTTCTTTCAAGAAAGTGGATTCCTCTTTATGTAAAGACGCTTTTTTAAAATAGATGCGAACTGATCGCAGCTGTCTAGGCTTACAACTTCTATCTATAAATATCACCCTTGCGCCTTCATTGAAGGCAATCAAGGAAATTAGCAAACTTCTTTCTTTCTGTGTATCTTCCTCTCTGCCCCGAAAAACCACGAAAAACCGCGCCCCCCCCTTCCATTGAGGTATCTCTCCTTCCTGATTGAACAAGAGACGAGTACTACGAGAACTTCAGACGCTGATCCACGTCCCTATCATGCTCATCCGACTGGCGGCTACTGCCTCCTGCAGATTTACGCGCACTGCGGCCTTTTGCACTTCAGATACCGGGATTAGTGTAAGAACTTCCTAAGTCTTCTTCTCACTAAAACTAGGCATACCTACTTCTCTCCCAATATTGACCTTGCGGTGGACTTATTAGGTCCAGCCTCTGTGCCACCCGAGGGGTCAATCCAGGATTTTTTGGCATGCTATGGTCTGGTATTAACGGCCATCAGGTTGGAAACCTTCACACACATCCCCGATGAGTACCTAGAACAGAGGGGTTTACTCAGCCATGGAAAGGATTACAACCAGGTAAGGAACACAGCTCTGATACCAGAGATGGAGAGTTTTTGACTTTGACAGTGGGATTTTTCAGAGTAGAGCAGAAGACACGCAGTTTGCTAATTTCCTTGATTGCCTTCAATGAAGGCGCAAGGGTGATATTTATAGATAGAAGTTGTAAGCCTAGACAGCTGCGATCTGTTCGCATCTATTTTACAAAAGCGTCTTTACATAAAGAGGAATCCACTTTCTTGAAAGAAGGATCGGATGCTAAGGGATAACGTAGATGCCTTCCTTCTGGTGCAAGTAAAGTAGATGCCTTTCTTCTGGTGCAAGTAAGCCGTTCCTTAGGGCGCAAGTAAGCTGTTAGAACAGAAAGACAGGCAGCCGTTGTGCTGAGTCAGCCGTGAGGCTGACTGCTATTTCAAGTTGCGTGTCAATCTGTGCGAGAACAGGATACCACTGGGCCCAGAAGTTACCCGTGGTTTTTCGTCTTGCGCGCTTTGCTGCTTCTGTTAGCTTGAGGGCGTACAGGGCCCGGAAGTGGCGGAGAGCGGTAAGGGCCTCCTGGGCACTTTGCCGTTCCAACGCTTGCAGCTTTCTCCTTGTGTTATCATATTCGGTGAGGGACATTGGGAGGTCCCGTAGGTGGCGGAGTTGTTGGTCATACTATTGCACAAGATGTTGGCTGCTGCAACGTACTTCCGTATTGCTTGTGGGGCTGCTTGTGGTGCTTCCTGCACGGTGGTGGCTATCAGATTGAGGGCCTCCAGATCTGTTGGTACAGGCCATCCTGAAAAGATAAGGGCAGTGATCAGACGAGAGAGGGTGTCAGCCAGTTTGTTGTCTCCTCCGTGAAGGTGCTCGAACTGGATGGTAAGCCCTGTGCCTGTGATATAATCAGTGAAGGCAAGCTAGCGTACGCGGGAAGGCTTGTTGTTGGCTGATTTGTTGAAAAAGCTAATAATAGCCTGACAGTCCGTTCGGATTGTCAGTTCGGCCTTATCCAGATAATAAATTTTGAGCGCCTCTAATGAATTCATCACGGCAAATAATTTTGCATCAATAGTAGACTTCAGTGGTTGGAATTTTCCGCTGGCGTAGGCGCATATCCGTTCGGTCGATTTGGGATCATACTTCTGAGGTTTCCATTTGCAGATCCCACCCCACCCTGTCATGCAACCATCTGTCTCCAAGATCATGTAACTGTTCTCTGGTGGTAGCTCAAGATCAGGTAGTTGTTGTACCAGTGCTTTGATCCGAGCGACTAAGTCCCAGTCCTGGGAGTTCCATAGCTTTTCTCCGGTTGGACTTGTCTTGGCATAAAGTGGCCCGAGTAATGTTCCAAGATTTGGGATATAATTGCGGGCATAATTGAGAATGCCAAGCCATGCTCGGAGGCCTTTGGTTGTTAAGAGTTCTTGCTCTTGGAAGGTTGTGATCTTTTTGATAATATGGGGCTGTAATTTGGTCCGCTGCTTACCCAGAACTGCCCCTAGAAATTCCACTTCAGCGACCCGCTAGCTTCATTTTAGTTGGGCTCAGAATTAGCCCATGAGTCTTGCAGATCTGAAGCATCTTCTGCAAGTGCTGCTCATGCTCTGCTGC
Source organism: Trichopus zeylanicus subsp. travancoricus (assembly GCA_005019695.1). Taxonomy (NCBI): domain Eukaryota; kingdom Viridiplantae; phylum Streptophyta; class Magnoliopsida; order Dioscoreales; family Dioscoreaceae; genus Trichopus; species Trichopus zeylanicus. Next base: position 25,836 of record RXID01022237.1, read on the forward strand.
AGAGGAAGAGAACACTAAGATATCATCGATGTACATTGCAATGAAGTCCTCTGTTCCTTTGAAGCAATAGTCCATCTTCCTTTGGAAGATGGCAGGTGCATTCTTCAGCCCGAATGGCATTACCAGCCATTCGTATAAGCCATCTGGTACCCAAAATGTGGTCCAGGCGACGGAGTCAGGATGCATGGCGACTTGGTGAAATCCTGACTTGAGGTCAAACTTTGAGTAGATGTTGCTTCTACTCACCTTGTGTAGGATAGTATTAATCCCAGGGAGACTATACTGGTCTTTGTGTGTAATATCATTCAGGCGTCGATAATTGAAGACCATACGCTCCTTTCCTTTGACTTCTTGACCAGTCTGGGGATCAATATAAGTGCCATAGTTGACAATAATGGCGGTTGTGCGATGCCGGCTTTTGCTGGGCCTGATGACTCCAAGGTCTAAGAGGGCTCTGACATGTTTAGCATATGCGGCCTTTGCTTGCAGAGTAATATGCTTCTGAGGCCTGTCTTCAATAATGAAGTCCGGATTTTTAATGTCCAGTTGGCAGAGTACCTGATTTTTGGCCCAATATTTGAGTGGGTTATCACCAATATAACCCTGTTGCCGAAGCTCATCCAGTATGGAGCTTAGCTTGTTGGTGAGCTTTTGCTGGGGTTGTTGTGCTACTGAATATTGCACTACTTCTTGGATGTGTAGATACTCCTCCTCCTCCAGGTCCAATTCCGCAATTGCTGCTGCAGTGGGAACAGAGGGAAGAGTATGAATGGTGGTTACATTTTTGTAGAACGTAACCGTATTGCCTTCAATGCGAACGCCGCCCTGCATGTCACGGATGAAGTTGCAGCCGAGGATCATTTGGATATCCTCCCCAAGTTTCATTGGGAAGGCATACGTGTAGGGGATTCAAAAGCCATTCTCCCCGATCAACATACGGCCAACTTTTAGCTTTTTGTTTGCCGAGGTCCTCGAGTTGATGCCGCTGAAATGCACTAGGAAGGGATTATCTTCCAGGGCATCCACCGGGGCTACTTCTTGGTCAATACAACAGGTTGTTGCTCCGGTATCAAGGATGGCATTAACTTCAAAGGGAACAACCCTAGGAATGTCAAACTTCACCTTTAGGTTGTACAACATATTTTTGGTTCGCCTTGGTTATGGCGGCATCTGTGCTTCTGCGGCCGAGCAGTTGTTGTGTAGTATCAACGAGGAAAATGTGCAAGTCTCCCACCACGCTTTCAGTTGATAATACCCAGGGATGGGTATGTCTTGGCAGAAGGAGAGGCCCTTTAAGGCCCGTGTGAAAGCTGCTTCCTTGCATGCTTCTTCAAGATATTTGTATGTAAAGAGAATGCGTGGATAAACTCCAATAGTGTTACCTGGATGTTTGGTTTCAAATGCTGCCTTAATATTTTTGCCGATATTTCCAGGCATTTTGGACCACAGCTTCTCTGATAATTCTGGGCCGGTGAACAGCCGACCAGTTCTGGATGCAACCTGCATATAATCATTTAGAAACAGGATTATATCCCGTAAGTTGTGGCAGGTTAAGCGCTCGAGATCCCTATAGGCCTCTTCTTGTATAGCTGTCGACCCTTGGTAGGGATCCTCCATGGCGAAGATGGTGCGTATTTGTGACAGAATGTTTTGCGTTCCATCAGCGCCATCAGCATGGTCCAACAGATGTCGATACTCCATAGGATAAGCCATCTGCCTCTGGATCCATGCTAGTTTTTCTGATTCTCCAAGTAGGTTTTCAATAAACTCAGTTTTTGTCTGAGCATCTGTAAATCCTTGGAGAGCCACTGTGTTTTTGGTGATCGACTCCCATCGCATAAAGACGTCATTGAATTGGCCAATTTGAGGAGGCATCACGAAGATCGCCCCGGATTGTTGTTGGGCCGAAGGGAGATTCCACCATTCTGAGGTATTCTTAGCTTTGAACCTCAGATTCTTTGGGATATATCCTTCTACTGTTGGTCCTTGACTTGGACCAGGGTCAGGTCGAGCAGCTGGAGGGTAGTTGACAGGACCCATAGTTGAGTCAACTGAGGGCCTGTATTCGGACACAATAGACGAAGAGCAAAGCCGTTCTGTCAGCTTTGCCTGTTGTGGTGCCCATTGAGGATAATCCATGTCCCAGCTTTCTTCACCGAGAGTAGCAATGACTTTGTTTGTATGAGCATAATACTGCAAATACTCACAGTATGCCTCTGGAGCAGTAGTTGGGTCGGAACTGTCCTCCTGGGGCCAGGTGGCAATGAGGTGGAAGTTGTCGTCAGTTTCCCCCAGCGGCGGGTCCATGGACCAGAGTATAGAGGCCCCTGGGCGTGTATCTCTTGCATGGGTTCCGCTAGGTGGTGCCTGACTATCACTTCCTTTTGGCCGCCATACTTGCCGCTGTTGCTTCAGTCGCTTTCGCCATTTTTGTGCTGGCATCACCTTGCGGGTTTGCTGTTTCCTGGTGATTGCCTGTTGCTATTGAGTGGTGTCCTGTGGTTCCGTCTGACCGGGATCAATATCCCATCCTATTGGAGTCATGGGGAACGGTTCGAAGAAAGAGGGAGGTACTGCATATTTGACATAATAGTCAAATTTACCACTGGGTTCTCCCAAGGTATCCCATCTTGCTTCAGGTTCTGCCTTTTGAAGGTCCTATAATAGGACGGCAATAATTTCACTTTCCTCCATTTCTTCAGAGTCAGGAAGGGAGGAGTACTGGTTGAAGCTCAAGGAAACCCGTCCATCCAAGAGCGTGTGACATGTGACTTTTGAGGGTGTAAGTGGTACTGGTATGATGCGAGAAGGCTGAAGGAGCCAATTCATCCCGCATAATTGTGCTGTGGAGTACCGCTTTCCCGGAAGGGCATGAATACCGTGACTGGCTAGATAGTCAATCACTCCTGTGACCTCATAAGCAAAGGCCACGTTCGGGGTATTTGAGAGACGCCCAATAAGTCCTCGGGTGATGAGGAGGTTCGCTTCACCACACCGCCAGGTGTCATATCCGCGAGTCAGCACGGAGATCTGAATATTCCCGTAAAAATCTCCAAGTGTAAGCATCATATCTGGGATGATATACACCAACTGACTTCCCTGTGTAAGATCGACTTCCATGGTGGCAATTAATGCTTTGTCACCATGCCATCGGTTGTCACGAAAGACAACAAGGGCCATCGTGCCTTTAGCATGTCGATGGCGGATTTGTAGGCGAACCTGCATCACTCCAAGATGAATAAATTTCATCTTACTGTGTAAGAGCTGCTGGTAGCTTTCATCTTGAATAAACTTGCGGTCCACTTGTCCGTTGCCTACGCAGCTAATGGACTCTTCAGAATGATGTATATACACTCGATGGTGCTCATCGTCTGTGCGGGAATGATAAAGTATTTCAGCGGGGGCGATAACTGCCCACTCTCGCATAGAAAGTTGGAGCTGTTCCTGGGGGTCAAGATGTTGTTCCAGGAGATGCTGTTCAGCTGGTTGGCCTGTGAGACGGCGGAATATCCGTCGCGTGGCTTGTTGTGTGTTGTACAAGCGACATTTGTTTCGCCGGTAGTCCCAAATTTGGTCCTCGACCAGGGGCTTGGGCTGTTGTTCCTGTTGTTCTTGGAGTAGCCTGACCTAGGAAGTTGCCATGCAACTTGGCTTATTCTTCCTGCAAAATAAGCAAAGGGTCCTTTTTCACAAGTAATCTCCCGCGTGGTTCGGGAGGTCTCATTTTCGGACTGAGCGACAACTGCTCTAGTCGTGTGAGTAACGACTCGGGAAGAACAGAGTTCTTCTATTGTCGTGCTCTGAGAAACTGGAGATCACCCTGAATTTCTTTTAAGGTTTCTGCTATTTGTACTAAGAGTTGGATTTGGGTATTATTTTGCTTCAAAATAGCTATATTTTGGGCAGAGGTGCTAAGACACTCACTGGGTTTAACAAAACCAGTTGCCGGATTATCAATAGGTTCTACAGCCTTTACGGCGTCTTGGTAAGAAGTGGTTGTTTTGGCTGGCAAGAACGTGTTCATTCACTGGGAGGGGTACTAACAAGTTGAAGATAATCTAGGTACTCTAGGTTCCGAGTGTGAGGTAAGATTTGGATTTGGGTATTGTTTTGCTTCAAAATAGCTTTATTTTGGGCAAAGGTGCTAAGACACTCACTGGGTTTAACGAAACCAGTTGCCGAATTATCAATAGTAGTAGTAGTAGCAAAAGTAGTAGTCGCAGTAGTAGCAGAAGTAATAGTTGTTGTAGTAGTAGTAGTAGTAGTAATAGTAGTAGCAATAGTAGTTGTTGTAGAAGTAGTGGTTAGTGTAGCAGTTGTAGTTGTAGTAGTAATAGCAATAGGAGTAGCAACTGTAGCCGCAATAGTATTAGGGGTAGTTGTAGTTGTAGTAGTAGCAATAGTATTACTAGTAGCAATAGTTTTAGTAGTAGTACAAGTGGTAGTAATAGTAGCAGTAGTAGTAGCGATAACAGTAGTACGGATAGTAGTAGTAGGAGTTGTTGTAGTAGTACTATAGCAGTAGTAGCAGTAGTAGAAGCGGTAGTAGTAGTAGTAGTAGTAGTAGTAGCTATAGCAGCAGAAGTAGTAGTAGCATTAGTAGCAATAGTAGTTGTAATAGTTGCAGTAGTAGTAGTAGTTATTATTATTGTTGTCATTGTGGTAGTGGTAGTTATTATACTAATGGAAGTAGTAATAGTAGCAGTGGTAGCTGTAGTAGTCTGTAAAGCAAAAGCATACTACTGTAACTTACTATAGTACTTACTGTAGTACATGATGTAAGCGCTTAGGTTAGCTCATATGTGAGGTAAGCGCTAAGGTCAGCTTATATGTGATGTAAGTAGTAGTAGTAGCAGCCGTAGGTGCAGTAGTGGTAGTAGCCATTGCAGTAGCTGTAGTAGTAGTAATAGTAATAGTAATAGCAGTAGCAGAAGTAGTTGTAGTTGTAGTAGTCGCTATAGTTGTGGTATTGCTAGTTGTTGCAGCAGATGCGATAGTCACAGTAGTTGTAGTAGTTGGAGTAGTAGTCGCAGCAATGGTAGTAGTAGTAGTAGTCATTTTAGTTGTAGTAATAGTAGAACCTGTAGTAGCAACAGCCGTAATAGTAGTCGTAGTTGTATTAGTAATAATAATCATATTAGTAGTAGGAGGAGGAGGAGCAGTAGTTTTGGCAATAGTAGTAGTAGCAATTGTAGTAGCAATAGTAGTCATAGTACGAGATGTGGAGTAGTTGCAGCCACAGTAGTAGTAGTAGTAGTAGTTGTAGTAGTTGTTGTTGTAGTAGTAGTAGCGGTAGTAGTAGTAGTTGTCATAGCGGTAGTAGGAAAAGCAGCAGTGGTAGGAGTCGCAGCAATAGTTGTATTAGTAGGTGTAGTAGTAGTAGTAGAAACGGTAGTTGCAATAATAGTAGCAGTTGTAGCAGCAGCTACAATAGTAGCAGCATTAGTAGTAGTAGTAGTAGAATTAGTCATACTAGTAGTAGTAGTAGGAGAACTTGTTGTAGTTGTAGCAATAGTAATAGGAGTAGTAGTAGTATTAGTAGTCATGGTAGTAATAGTAGTTCTAGTAGCAGTTGTAGTGATAGCAGTTGTAGTAACAGTAGTTGTTATAGTACTTGCGGTAGTAGTAGTAAAAGTACTAGTAGCAAAAGAAGTAGTAGTAGTAGTAGTAGTAGTAGTAGTAGTAGTAAGAGCAGTAGTAGTAGCAGTGGTCGTAATAGTACTAGTAGTAGCCATAGTAGTAGCAGTAGTAGTAGTAGTAGGAGAGGTAGTAGGAGTAGCAATTGTAGTAGTAGCTATACCAGGAGTAGTAAAAGTAGCAATAGTAGCAGTAGTTGTAACAGTAGTAGTAGTAGTAGTAGTAGTAGTGGTAGTAGTAGTATTTGTAGCCGCAACATTAGTAGTTATTGTAGTAGTAGTAGTAACTGTAGTGGTTATTATAATAGTAGTAGTAGTAGTAGTCGTAGTAGTAGAACTAGTAATAGTAGCAAAAGTAGTACCTATAGTTCGAGTAGTGGTAGTAGTAGAAGCAGTAATTGTAATAGTGACAGAAGTGGTATTGTCATTAGCAGTAGTAGTAGGTGAAGTAATAGTAGCTATTTTTGTAGCAACAACGATAGTTATAGTAGCGACAGCAGCAATAATTGTAGTAGTAGTTGTAGTTGTGGTAGTAGTGGCATTAGCAGTAGTAGACGTAATAGTAGTATTATTAGTAGTAGTGGTAGTGGCAGTAGCAGTAGTATTAGTAGAAGTAACAGAAGAAGTAGTAGTAGTAGTCAGACAAGTACTAGAAGTACAAGTATCAGTATCCTCGATAGTAGTAGTAGTCGCAGTAGTAGTAGTTGTGGTAATAGCAACAGCAGCAGCAGTAGTAGTAGTAGTAGTAGAAGCAATAGCAGCAGTAGTAGTAGAAACAGTAGCAGTAGTAGCAGTAGTAGTCATGGTATTGGTAGCAACAACAACAACTGCAACGGCAACAGTAGCAGCAGTGGTAGTAGTATTAGTATTCGCAGTACTAGTAGTTATAGTAATAGTAGTAATAGTAGTATTATTAGTAGCAGTAGAAGTACCTGTAGTAGCAGTGGTTGCGATGGTAATAGCAGTAGTAGCTACAGTTGTAATAGTCATAGAAGTAACAGAAGTAGCAGTAGTAATATTAGTAGTGGTGGTGGTGGTGGTGGTAGTAGTAGTAGTAGTAGTAGTAGTAGTAGTAGTAGTGGTGGAAGTTGTCGTAGTTGTAACAGTAGTAGTATTGGTAGTAGCAGCAGTGGTAGAATAGTAGTAGTAAAAGTAGTAGTTGTAGTAGTAGTAGTTGTAGTAGTAGTTGCAGTAGTAGTAGTTGTAGTAGTAGTTGCAGTAGTAGTAGTCGTGGTAGTAGTAGCAGGAGCGCTAGTAGCAGCTGCAGCAGAAAGAGCAGTAGTAGCCATAGTAGTAGTAGTAGTAGCAACAGTAGTTGCTATAGTAGTAGTAGGAGTTGTTGTTATTGTTGTCTTAGTAGTAACAGTAGTTGTTGTTGTTGTTGTAGTAGCATTAGGAGTAGTAGAATTAGGAGTGGTAGTTATAGTAGTAGTAGTGATAGTTGTGGTTGTAGTAGTAGCAATAGTAGTGGTCGTAGCGATATTAGTAGTAGTTGTAGTAGTTGTTGTTGTTGTAGCAGTAGTACAGGTAGCACTAGTAGGAGTATTAGTATAGGCACTAGACGTAGGAGTAGTACAGGTACTAGTAGTAGCTATAGCACTAGATGTAGCGGCAGTAGCAGCAGCTGTAGTAGTAGTAGTAGTAGCTATAGTTGTAGCAGCAGTAGGAGGAGTACTAGTAGCAGTGGTAGTGGTGTTGGTAATAGCAGCAGTAGCTGCAGTAGCAACAACAGCTGTAGTAGCAACAGCAGCTGCAGTAGCAACAGCAGCTGTAGCAGCAACAGCAGTAGTAGTAGTAGCAAAAGTAGTAATATTAGAAGTAGTAGTAATAGTAGTAGTAATATTAGTAGTAGTTGTAGTGGTGTTGGTAATAGCAGCAGTAGAAGTAGTAGTAGGCGTAGTAGCAGTAGTAGAAGTAGCAGCAGCAGTAGTATTAGTAGTAGTAGTTGTTCTGGTAGGTGTAGTAGTAGTAGTAGTAGTATTAATTGTAAAAATAGTTGGAGCAGTGGCAGTAGTAGCAGTAGAAGTTGTAGTCGTACTAGTAGTTGTAGCAGTAGTCATAGTAGTAGGACAAGTTGTAGTTGTAGTTGTATTAGTAGTAGTATTTCTAGCAATTGTAGTAGTTAGCAGTAGGAGTAGTAGTAGAAATAGAAGAAGTAGCAATAGTAGTAGCAGTTGTAGTACTAGGAAAAGTAGTGCCAATAGTAGTAATAGTAGTAGTATCTGGAGTAGTAGGTGTAGTCACTGGAGTAGCAGCAGTGGAAGTAGCAATAGTAAAAGTAGTAGTAGTAGTGGTAGTTATTATTGTAGTTGTTTTTGTAGTAGTATTAGTAGTAGTAGCAACAGCAGCAGTAGTAGTAGTCGTTGTTGTAATTATCGTTGTAGTAGCAGTCACAGTCATAGTGGTTAGCAATTGTAGTCGCAGTAGTAGTACTAGGAGATGTGGTTTGTAGGAGTAGTAGTAGTAATAATAGTAGTACTTGGAGTAGTAGTAGTAGTTGTAGGTCATTGTAGTAGTTGTAGTATTTGTAGTAGTAGGAGTATTCGGACTAGTGGTAGTAGTAATAGTAGTGGTAGTAGTAGTAGTAGTAGCTGTGGTAGTAGTAGTGGAAGAAGTAGTAGTAGTAGAAGTAATAGCCATAGTAATAGTAGTAATAGTAGTAGTAAGAATAGTACAAGTATTAGTAGTAGTACTACTACTAGTAGTAGTACTAGCAAGTGTAGTATCTAGAGTAGTAGCAATAGTAAAAGTATAAGGATAAGTAGTAGTAGGAGTTGTAGTAGTAATAGTAGTACTAGTAGTAGTAGTAGTAGTAGTAGTCCTAGTTGTTGTAGTAGTAGTAGCAATAGCGCTAGTAGCGGTCACAGTAGAAGTAGTTGTTGTAGCAGGATTAGTAGTATCAACAGTAGCTATAGTAGTACTAGTAGTAGTAGTAATAGAGTTGGAGTAGCAATAGTAGTAGTAGCATAAGTTCTTGTTGTAGAAGTAGTAGTATTTGTTGTAGTAGCGGTAATAGAAGTAGTAGAAGTAGTTGGAGTTGTAATAGTAGTAATAGTTATTGTTGTAGTAGTAGTACTTGTAGAAATACTAGCAGCAATATTAGAAGGAGTAGGAATTGTAGTAGTCGTAGTAGAAGTAGTAGTAGTAGTGGTAGTGGTAGTAGGATTAGTAGGTGTAATAGAAGCAGCATCTGTAGTTGTAGTAGTAATAGTCAAAGTAGTTGGAATAGTAGTAGTAGCAGTCATTGTACTAGTTCTTGTAGCAGTAGTGGTAGTTTTAGTAGTAGTAGTAGTAGTAGCAGTACAAGTAGTAGTAGTAATAGTAGAAGTTGCAGCAGTAGTAGTAGCAGTTGTTGTCATTAGCAGTCAAAGCAGTGGTACAAGTCATAGAAGTAGCAGTAGTAGTAATAGTAGTAGTGGTTGCAGTAGTTGTAGTAGTCATAGTACTAGTAGGAGCCGGAGTAGTGATAGTACTAGCAGCAGCAGTAGTAATAGTATTAATAGTAGTAGTATTAGGAGTTGTAGTCGTAGTAGTACTAGCAGCAGTAGTAGTAGTAGTAGTAGCAGCGAAGTAGTAGTAGTAGTAGTAGCAGCAAGCAGCAAATAGTATTAGTAATAGTAAGTAGTATTAGGAGTAGTTAAGTAGGTGTGGTTGTTGTTGTAGTTTGTAGCAGTGGTTTGTAGTATTAGTAGTAGTAGTATAGTAGAGTATAGTAGTAGTAGTAGTAGTAGTAGTAATAGTAGTAGTAGTAGTAGTAGTAGTATTAGTAGTAGTGTAGTAGTAGTCGAGTAGTAGTAGTAGTGTAAGGTAGTAGTTAGTAGTAATAGTAGTAGCAGTGATAGTATTAGTCGTCGTTTTGTAGCACGAATAGTGCTAGTAGTAATAGTAATAGTAGTAATAGCAGTAGCAGTAGCAGTAGTTGTAATAGTTGTAAAAGTAGGAGTAGTAGAATTAGTAGTGGTAGTAGTAGTTGTTGTAGTAGTAGTAGTAGCGGTTGCAGTAGTAGTAGTAGTGGTAGTAGTGGTAGTAGTAGTAGTAGTAGTAGTTGTTGTTGTTGTTGTAGTGGTTGTACTGGTAGGCGTAGTAGCATCGGTTGTACAAGTAGTAGTAGTAGCAGTTGTAGTAGTAGTAGTAGGTGTAGCGCTAGAAGTAGAAGCAGCAGTAGTTATAGTAGTAATAGCAGCTGCTGCTGGAGTACTAGTAGTAGTTGTAGTAGTAGAAGCAGTAGTCGTTGTATGAGCAACAGTCGCCACAACAACAGTGGTAGTCATAGTTGTATTAGTAGTAGTAGCAGTAGTAGGTGTAGCAGTAGTAGTTGTACCAGAAATTATAGTAGTTGTAGCAGCGGTCTTAGTAGTGGTGTTGGTTATAGCAGTAGTAGAAGTAGTAGTTGTAGTAGAAGTAGTAATATTAGAAGCAACACGATAGTAGAAGTTGTATTAGTAGAAGTATTATTAGTATTAGTGGTAGTAGTACTGGTAAGTGCAGTAGTAGTAGTAGTAGTAAAAGTTGTTGGAGTAGGAGCAGTAGTCGCAATAAGAGTAGTAATAGGAGTAGGAGTAATAATAGGAGAAGGAATAGTAGTAGAAGTGGTAGTAGTAGGAGTAGTAATATGAGTAGGAGTAGTGGTAGAAGTAGTGGTAGTAGTGGAAGTAGTAGTAGCGGTAGTATTAGCTGTAGTATTAGTAGTATTAGTTGCAGTAGTAGTAGTATTAATAATTGTAGCAGTATTAGTAGTAGTAGTAGTAGTGGTAGTAATAGTTGTAGTAGTTGAAGCATGAGTAGTAGTTGTAGTAGTAGCAGCAACAACAGCTTTAGTAGGAGTAGTAGTAGTAGTAGTAGTAGCGGTAGTAGTTGTAGAAGTAGTTGTAGTAGCAGAAGTAGTAGTAGACACATTAGAAGTAGAAGTTGTAGCAGTAGTAGCAGTAACAAATAGTAGTAGTAGTAGTAGTAGTATTAGTACTAGTTGCAAAAGTAGCAGTAGCAGTGTCAATAAGAGAAGTAGTAGCTATAGAAGTAGTAGTAGTAGTAGTAGCAGCAATAGTAGTGATAATAGTAGTAGTAGTAGTAATAGTACTAGTTGCAATAGGAGTACTAGTAGCAGTAGTCGGAGCACTAGTAGCAGTAGTAGGTGTACTAGCAGAAGAAGTAGTAGTATCAGTAGTGGTAGTAGTGGTAGTAGTAGTTTTAGTCGGAGTAGCAGTTGTAGCAGTAGCCGCAGTAGTAATAGTAGTTGTAGTCATTGTTGTTGTTTTAGTACTAGTTGTAGTAACAGTAGTGATATTAGTAGTAGCTATAGTAGTTGTAGTTGTAGTTCTAGTAGTTCTTGTAGTAGCTATAGCTGCGGTAGTAGCAATAGTAGTAAGAGCAATAACAGTAGTAGGGCTAGTAGTAGTAGTAGTAGTAGTTGCGATAGTAGTAATTGTAGTAGTAGTACTAGTTGTATTAATAATAGAAGTAATAGTAGTAGTAGTAGTAGTAGCAGTAGCAGTAGTAGTGGTAGTTGTAGCAGCAGTAGTAGTAGTGGGAGAAGTAGTAGTAATTATAGGAGTAGCAATTGGAGTAGTAGTAGTAGTAGTAGTAGTAGTAGTAGGAGTTGGAGTGATAGTAGTAGAAGGTGTAGTAGTGGTAGTAGTAGCAATAGCAGTAATATTAGTATTTGTAGCAATTGTAGTATTTACGAGTAGGAGTAGTTGTAGAAGTAGAAGAAGTAGTAGTAGTAGCAGTTATAGCATTAGGAAAAGTGGTACTAGTAGTAGTATTCGGAGAACTAGTTGTAGTCGCTGTTGTAGTAGTAGTGGAAGTAGCAATAGTAAAAGTAGAAGGAGTAGTAGTTCTAGTTATTGTTCTTGCTGTAGTTATTATCAGAGTAGTAGTTGGTGTAGCAGTAGTAGTACTACTAGTAGTAGTTGTGGTTGTTGTTGTAGTTGCCGTAGAAGTCATAGTAGTTAGTAGTTGTTGTAGTAGGGGCATGAGTAGAAGTAGTAGTAGTAATAGTTTTGGTAGCACTGGTAGCAGTAATATGAGTAATAGTAGCAATAGTAGTAGTGCAAGTAGTTGTAGTGGTAGTAATAGTGGTAGTAATAGAAGTATTACGATTAGTAGTTGTAGTAATAGTAGTAGTGAAAATAGTAGTAGTTGAAGTAGTAGGCGTAGTAAGAGTAGTAGTAGTTGTAGTAATAATAGTACAAGTAGTAGTGGTAGTAGTACTAGTTGTAGTATTTAGTAGGTGTAGTACCTGGAGCAGTAGTTGTAGTAGTAGTAATAGTAAAAGTATTAGGAGGAGTAGTAGTAGTAATAGTAGTCATAGTAGTAGTTAGTTGTCGAAGTAGTGGTAGGTAGTAGTAGTTGTAGTGCAGTAGTAGTAGACAGTAGTAATTATAGTAGTAGTAGTAGGAGTAGTAGCAATTGGAGTAGTTGTAGTAGTAGTTGTTGTATTGGTAGTAGTAGTAGTAGGAGCAGGAGTAGAAGTAGTAGTAGTGGTAGTAGTTGTACCATTAGTAGTTGTAGTACTAGTAGTGGCAGTATTAGTGGTAGGTGAATTGGTGGTAGTTGTAGTAGTGGTAGTAGTAGCGGTTGTAGTAGTAGTGGTAATAGAGGTAGTAGTACTAGAAATAGTAGAAGTAGTAGTAGTAGAAGTAGTAGAAGTACTAGGACTTGTGGTTGTTGTAGTAGTAGTGGTAGGAGCAGAAGTGGAAGTAGTACTAATAGTCAAAGTAGGAGCAGTAGTAGTAGTAGTAATAGTTGAAGTAGGAGCATCAGTAGTAGTAGCAGTAGCAGTAGTAGTAGTAGTAGCGGTAGTAGTAGTAGTAATAGTACTAGCAGTAGTTATATTACTTGTACTAGTACTAGTAGTAGTACTTGTAGTAGTAGTAGCGTGAGTAGTAATAGTAGTAGGAGGAGGAGCAGCAACAGTAGTAGTAGTCGTAGTTGTAGTTGTCGGAGTTACAGCATCAGCAATATATGTTGTAGTAGTAGCAGAAGTAGTAGTGGTTGTATTGGTAGTAGTCACGTAGTAGTAGTAGTAGGATTAGTAGTAGTGGTTGTAGTAGTAGAAGTAGCAGTAGTAGTAGTAGTTGTTGTTGTTGTTGTAGTGGTCGTAGCAACAGTAATAGCAGCTGTAGTAGTATGACTTGCAGTAGTAGTAGTAGTAGTAGTCGTGATAGCAATAGTAGTAGTAGGAGTTGTTGGTGGAGTACTAATAGTAGTTGTAGTAGTTATAGTAGTAGTAGTAGGAGTAGCAGTGTGTGCAATAGTAGTAGCAGTAGTAATAGTGGTAGTAGTAGCAGTAGTAGTGGTAGTGGTAGTGGTAGCAGTAGTTGTAACAGTATAAGTAGCGGGCATAGTAGTAATTATAGTACTAGTAGATATAGTAGTAGTAGAAGAAGTAGTAGTAGTGCTAGTAGGTGTAGTAGCTGGGGGAGTGGTACTAGTAATAGTAGTCGTAAAAGTAGTGGTAGTAGTGGTAGTATTAGTAGTAGTAGTAGTTGTTGTCGTTGTAGTTGTAGTAGGAGTAGTGGTAGGAGTAGTTGTAGTAGTAGTAGTTGAAGTAATAGCATTTGTAGTGGTAGTAATAGTACATGTACTAGGAGGAATAGTAATAGTACTAGAAGTAGTAGCAATAGTAGTAGTGGTAGTCATACCTGTAGGTGTAGTAGCTGTAGAAGAAGTAGCAGCAGGAGTAGTGATAGTAAAAGTAGTTGGAGTAGTAGTCGCAGTGGAAGTACTAGTAGTGGTAATAGTAGTAGTACTCATAGTAGTAGTAGGAGCAAAAGTAGTAGTAGTAGTACTAGTTGTAGTAGTAGCAGTAGTAGTTGGAACAGTAGTTGTAGCAGTAATAGATGCAGTAATTGGTGTAGTATTAGTAGTAGTAGTCATAGTAGTTATTGTCGATGTAGTGGACGATGGAGTACGAGTATTAGGAGTAGTAGTAGTTATTGTAGTACTAGTAGTTGTAGTAGTAGTAGAAGTTGCTATAGTAGTAATAGTGGAAGTGGTAGCAACGGTAGTAGTAGTTGTTGTTATTGTACTTGTATTAATAGTAAAAGTAGTAGTAGTAGTAGTAGTGCTAGTAGTAGTAGCAGTAGCTATAGTAGTGGTAGCAGTAGAGGTAGAGGTAGTAGTAGTTGTTGTTGTAGTAGTAGTAGCAGTAGTAGTGGTAGTGGTAGTAGTAGTAGTGGCATTAGTAGTAGTAGTAGGAGTAGTGGTAGGAGTAGTTGTAGCAATAGTAGTTGGAGTAATAGCAGTTGTAGTGGTAGTAATAGTGCAAATACTAGTAGTTGTAGTAGTACTAGATGCAGTAGAAGTAGTAGTAGTAGGTGTAGCTATAGGAGAAGGAGCAGTAGTGGTAGTAAAAGTAGTAGGAGCACTAGTGGTAATAGTAGTTGGAGTAGTAATAGGAGCACGAGTAGTAGCAGTAGTACCAGTTGTAGTAGTTGTACTAGTAGTTGTAGTAGTAGTAGTAACCGGAGGAGTATGAGTATTAGGAGTAGTAATTGTTGTTGTCATGGTTGTAGTAGTAGAAGTAAC
>RXID01022237.1:42500-45917 GCA_005019695.1 Trichopus zeylanicus subsp. travancoricus
TAGCAGTAGTAGTAATAGTAGTAATAGAAATAGGAGTAGTAGAAGTACTAGCAGTAGCAGTAGTTGTTGTAATAGTAGTAGTAGCAGTAGTAGTAGTAATAGTAGTAGAAACAGCAATACGAGTCGTAGTAGTAGTAATTGAAGTAGTAGTAGCAATAGTAATAGTAGTAGCAGAAACAGTAGTAGTAGTAGTTGTTGTTGTTGTTGTTGTTGTAGTAGTAGTAGAAGTAGCCCAAGTAGTAGCGGTAGAAGTTGGAGTAGTGGTAGTAGTAGCTGTAGTAGTAGCAATAGCAGTAGAAGTAGTAATAATATTAAGTAGTAGTAGCAGTAGAAGTAGGAGTAATAGTTATTGTCACAGTAGTAGTAGTAGTAATAATAGTATTATTAGTAGTAGTAGTTGTTGTTGTAGTAGTAGTTGTAGAAACACCAGTAACGACATCAGTAGTAATTTAGTATTAGTAGTTGTAGTAGTTATTGTTGTAGTAGTAGTTGTAGGAGGAGGAGTAGTAGTAGTAGTGGTAGGAGGAGTGGTTGTATCAGTAGTAGGAGGAGGACTAGTAGTAGTAAAAGTAGTCATAGTAGTAGTAGTTGTAGTAATAGTAATAGTAGTAGTAGTAGTAGGACTAGAAGTTGTAGCAGTAGCTCTAGTAGTAGCAATAGTCATAGAAGTTGTTGTAATTGTATTAGTACTAGTAGTGGAGGTAGTAATAGAAGTAGTAGAGTAGTAGTAGTATTCGTAGCAGTAGTAGTGGTGGTGGTAGTAGTAGTAATACTAGCAGTACTAAGACTAGCAAAAGTAGTAGTAGTAGTCATTGTAGTTGGAGTAGCAGAAGAAGTAGCTACAGCAGTAGCAGCAGCAGTTGTAGTAGAATTTGTAGTAGCGGCTACAACAACAACAGGATTAGGAGTAGCAGTAGTAGGAGCAGGAGTAGGAATAGGTGTAGTAGTAATAATAGTAGCAGTAGTCGTTGAAGTGGTAGTAGTAGTAGTAGTAGTAGGAGAAGTAATAGTGGTAGTAGGTGTAGGAATAGTAATAGTAGTAGCACAAGTAGTAGGAGTAGTAGTAGTAATTCTGCTGCTACTACTGCTGCTGCTACTACTACTACAACAACTACTATTGCTACTAGAACCACTGCTACTGCCTCTACTTCTACTACTGCCACTACTGCTGCTTCTACTATGGCTACTACTACTATTGCTACTATTACGGCTACTACTGCTACTACTTCTACTACTACTACTTCTACTGCTTCTACTTCCACGAATACTGCTCCTATTGCTGTTGCTACTATTGCAACAATTGCTAGTGCTACTACTGCCACTACAATTACTTATACGACCGCTACTACTATTTCTTCTACTACTACTATCATTGCTACTGTTGCAACTACTGCTTATACAGCTACGGCTACTGCAACTACTACTAATACTAATTCTACTATTATTACAATTGCTAATACTAGTGATACTACTATAAATTCTACTACTACTACTACTACTACTACTACTCTTACAACAACAATCACTACTACTACTACAACTAACACTATTGCTACAACTATGAATACTATTACTATTGTTGCTATTAATACTAAAGCTATTGCTGCTTCTATTTTACAACTATTGCTACTATTACTACTAATACTTCTAAGATTACTGCTACTTCTGCTACTACTTTAGTTGCTACACGTACTGCTACTCCTACTACTACCACTACTGCTTCAACTACTCAACAATAACAACAACAACAACTACTACTACTTCTACTACTACTACAAGTTTTATGCCCACTACTACTATCGCTACTGCTTCTACAAATACAACTACTAGCACTTCTACTACTACTACAAGCTCTATGACTACTACTACTACCGCCACTGCTTCTACAAATACTACTACTAGTACTTCTTCTTCTTCTTCTTCTACTACTACTACTACTACTGCTTCTACTACTTCTTCTTCTTCTTCTACTACTACTACTACTACTACTACCACCACCACCATCACTACTACTATTACTTGTACTACTAGTACTACTTGTACTACTACCAATACTACTACTACTACTACTACTACTACTACTACTACTATTACTACTATTACTACTACAACTACTATTACTACAACTATTACTACTACTACTACTACTATTTCTACTACTACTATTGCTACTACTACTACTTTTACTGCAACTACTACTACTTCTACTACTATAAATACTACTACTACTACTACTATAGCTACTGCTTCTACTACTACTGCTGCTGCTGCTGCTGCGGCTACTACCACTTTTACTACTAATATTATTACTTCTAATACTACTACTACTATTACTGCTACTACAACTTGTACTACTACTACTACTTCTTCTACTACTACAACAACTTCTCTGACAACTACTACTACTTCTACGACTACTACTACTACTACTACTACTACTACTACTACTGTAGCTACTACTTCTACTACTACTATAACTACAACTACTGCTACTATTGTTACTGCTAAGACTTCTACTATTACTACTACTGTTACTACGACTACTGCTGCTGTTGCTACTACTATAACTACTACTACTTCAACTACTACTCTTGCGGGCACTACTTCTACTACCACTACTTTTGCTACAGCTGCTGCAGCTACTACTAATACTACTACTATTGTTGTTGTTGGTACTACTACTATTACTACTACTATTAGTGCAACTGCTACAACAACTATGGCTATTAACACTACTACTGCTACTACTGCTGTTGCTACTACTACTACTACTACTACTACTACTTCTACTACTGCTACTACTACAACTACAATTATACTTCTATTACTACTTCTACTACTACTACTACTACTACATCTGCTACAACTACCACTCTTACTACTACTAGTACTACTGGTACTACTTCCACTACTGCTACTACTAGTACTACTGCTTTTGCTACTACTGCAACTGTTGCTACAACTTCTACTGCTGTAGATACAACAACTATGACTACTACTATGGCAACTACTACTACTTCTACTACTACTTTTCCCACAATAACAACTACTACTACTTCTCGTACTAGTACGACTGCTGCTACCACTACTACTACCTCTTCTACTGCTACCGCCTCTACTACTGCTACAACTACCTCTACTACTACTTCGGTTGCTACTGCTACTACTGCTACTACCACAACTTTTGCTACTGCTACAGCTGTTGCTACTACTAGTACTGCCACTGCTACAATAGATACTACTGCTACCACTACTACTGCTACTTCTACTGCCATTATTGCTGCAACTACTACTTATACTACTACTGCTATTACTATTACGGCTACTGCTCCTGTGACTACTACTACTGCTACTACTACTACGACTATTTTTGCTTTTATTACTACTGCTACTATTACCCCTACTACTGCTATTACT